>CAUHTR010002510.1:0-57442 GCA_959609185.1 Schmidtea polychroa | reverse complement strand
TAAGACTAATAAAGTAGAGAAGAAATAAAATATTTTGGAAATACATAGGAAAATATTTTATTAAATCCAGAGTTACTTTCACGAGGGAAATGTTTAACGCGGAAATTAAAGAAAAATATTTTAGAAACTTCAGTTCAGTTCAAAAAATTGAAAATGAATATTAGCCGAATCACGAGATGAACCGAAAGTGATAATAAAATTTAGTGAGGGTCTCTAGAAAGTTATAAGGAAATAACAAAGTAGTCAAGATTAATTAATTCGCTAATGGAAAGTCTAAGTTATTGGAAAACCTGAGTGGTGTGGAAAGCCAAGCCATGCCAGAACCCCACTCAATCATCAGAATACATGTTAATAAAATGTCCCAAACGAGAGGCCCGACTTCAATTTAATTATTATTACAAGAAGAATATAAAAAGAGCTTTAGAAAGATTAGTTGCTAGTTGATCGAAGAAAAATTAAACCAAATTTAGGATTTGTAAAAGAATAAAGAGAATCGAAAATTCAACAGACAAAGTTACAAGTTACAAGCTTTCTACTAAACAGATATAAAAGGGAAGGCGATTTTAATTTTTAAATTTGTAGTTAGGTCGTTGTAAAAATATAATGCTTATTCGCGATATAGACAATTTCAGATAAATTCCGCATTAACACTAGAACTACCAAACCAGTCAAAATGACTGGTTTTACTTATTATCATTAATTCACCATCAAATTTTTATTTTTTTTAATGAATTATGTTATGAATTTTCTAATGATACATTATAATAATACATTATAATAATTTATTATAATGAATTTTATTTTGTGTTTGCTTAATTATAGAAAAAGCATTTTTTACTTTGGCTAGTTATACCAACACCAGTCAAAATGAGTAATTTCTTTGGTAGTTTTTGTGTTAAAATAAAATTATAATATCGATTTTTATTTATTCGAATTTAATATTTATAATAATAATATAAATACTTCATGAACTTTGAAATTTTAATCAATTAATTTATATTGGTCTTGTTTAATTAATTTGTTAAAGTTTATTATATTATTAATAATTATCAATGTCCAGAGTGACCAAGATGGGCTAATAACTGACTATACGGTTGTCATAACGTATTTGATAGGAGTGTTACGAAGTCTCGACCAGTTCTCGGTATCAAACACGATTTGTGTGAGTATTTCAAATAAGTTTTTTATTAATATTTTTATTATAAATGTTTTTATCAATTTTAAGCCCATTTACGCCCATAAATCCTCAGTGCATATCGGTTGAGTGTACATGGTTGTTTACAAAGTCCGCAATTTTTTGAGTTTTTGAGCAAGTGCTTTGGTGGGCACATTCCATAGCTGCAAAACTATCTGTTAAGTGATGTCCCAATGTAACCTATGTCAAAATTAGTTTATTTTTTATGTCCTGATCAGTTAATACAGCTTTAGGAAACACAATAAAACTGTTATTTCTCGGTTTGCTGGCCATGATCTTTATTTTTTTTAAACTAACTAAACAAATTTATTTTAATAACCAACGCTAAAATACAACATTACACTTAAATTTTCTTTGTCTTCATTTCAAATTAAACCAGTTTACGCAGAAAAGGGAAGTGCCTGAAGGGGTTGCCATGGGTTTTGAGAGGAATGTATGATGGTGCCCAGGAATTAAATTATTTAAAAATATACTTTGATTTCATTATTATAAATATATTACTTTTTACTCTCTCTATATTTCGCTAATATTTGTGTGCTACGCAAATATTGTGAAGCCAAATTAACCTACTGAGCTGAAATTTGGCAAGTTGATTCGTTTTCGAGAACACTGCATGTTATCATAATTTCAGATCGATCCAATCACGGAAATGGGTTAATTTAAAATATATTGATTTGTCAAATCTAGTGTTATTTCTTTATTTCAATATAAATTCTTATCTATTCATTAACTTCGGATTTAAGAGATAACGTAATTATATCTAAAATATGTTATATAACTTTGAACCAATCATTGATATGATTATCATTATCATATTATCATGATCACATAATTTAGGGTTTCGTTTTGTTACGCATAAAAAAAAATTTTTTACTTAATAATAAATATTTCATTACATTGAAAACGCATATTGAAATTTTAGTTTTGAGTGAAATATAGAGAAAGTTTCAAAACCATGTTTTTTATGGTTGATTTTCTTACAAATTAAAAAAGGCATTGAGTAATTGATATTAATGCTTTTCTAGCATTAATTGTTTGCAAAAATGTAAGAGGTCCGAGGACATTTAATTGTTACAGCCCAGATAAAAAGCTGAATTACAAACTGTTGTTAGTTACCCAAAAGGGAAAAGAAAAACAAATCATTCGTATGCTCAGACAGACTAGCTTGGGTAATCCCCAATGACTTAGCAATCATCTCCCCTTATCGTGTATACCCGTGGTGATGTGACACGTTGGTAGTTTATACACAGGTCGGAACCTACTAGCAGGTGAGCTCGCATGGTAGAACTACTCCCGGTAGAATTCACAGTTCGGGTTCAAGAGTGCCATAGAAGGACTTACCTCGTTTCCAAATCACAGACTGGCGTCCTGGTCCAAGGGACGTCTTTAACAAATCGTGGTCATTATAATGCTTATGGATTTCACACATACATTAAAATAATTCATCGTAACTTTATAAATTTGACTCCAATAAGTTTTATTGAGTAACACAAAATACGTTAAGAATCACAAGTAAGAAAATTATTGAAAAATCAATTGACGGGATACAGTCACACCATACGTTAAGAAAGGTAAATCTTTGAACAGGGAATTGGTTTCGTTGAATTTGGCTTTGACTTATCAGATCATATCGCCCTCAGCTATCAAGGCGTCGATGTCCACCTGAAGCTGAGTATCATTACACAAACGGGACGCTTCCGTCGAAATTATGCGGAAATTCTCCTGTATAGTGGATACGATTATCCTTGGAGCTTGTTCTTTATGGGTTTGGGCAGCGAATAGGGATGCTTTCAGAACCGCGAACGCATCCCTTCGTTTTTGATTTTTCTGGGCCCGCGATGGGCGCTTTCGTTTCTTGGCCGTCGAGACGAGAGAGATACTATTAGAACTAGGTATCGATGCAGCAGCTGTTGTGGCGGTATCATTAGATGTCTGGTTTAACTCTTTTCGATAGAATGGGATCCTTCAATGGTGGAAAATGATTTCCATGGCTGCTACAATATGTTTTTGTTGGTGGAAATTCGTCTCCTCGGTGATGAACCGGGAATACATTAGTCCCGTCCTTTATCGGATACTCACGCACCCGTCGTTGAATCTCTGTCTCGGTGTAGACTTTATGCAAAGCTTCAGACTGAGCTTTTATCGTTAGCCGTTGGCATCGGCTTTCTTCTAGGAGGCTATCTCGACAGTGCTCCAGCCACAATACCTTCGTCTTCCCCTCCTTCATTTGGGCACGAGAGAACCATGTACATTCGTAATGCTCAATTCGTTTCTTCAGCGTGCCATTATATTCTTGTAGTTTTTTTATATTGGCATTTTTATCCGCGCAAGAGAAACAGAGTTGAAGTCCCTTCGGCGGCAGATTGGGCTCACACATTTCTGGAAAATGAAGTAGTTAAAGAAACTGAATCGACATAGCATGGTAGACAAGACTGATCGCTCACCGCTCGGTGAATTTCAACCTTAGGGCTGTTCCCCTCCTCATACCGTCAATTTATTTTTATTAACAGAATCAAACTCGTCCTCATTATCTGGCTTAGATTTTGAAATTTTATCAACAGCTCTATTTACAAAATATTTCCCTCGAAATGCACGTTATTAGGTGGACGGTTTAAAAAATCAATTTTTATTGTCTTCATGTACTGAATGCATTAATTGCTTGATTAAGAGAAATAGTTAGACCTAAATAATAATAACTAATTCTAGATTTTTCATGTGAGATTCTAAGTTTAATTATTTCAATAGTAGATGTATTATTCTCCGACCATTTTTATTATTTATACCAAGCGTTTTAATCTGCCTATGTGTAGTTGATTTTGGTAAATTCATCTTAGAGCCTTATCATTCGGCGAAGTGTAAATATTTACGCTTTTCCAATAGATTCTCTTAATTCCAGTTTACTGCAAGTGTTTACATTGACATATGATTATGGATAAACAAGTCTGACGGATTTAGTCGAATCGAGTGATCGTTGGTCCAAATTTGTTTACATTATCTTCTTCTTTGTTTAGTGAAAATCTCATTACGGTCGTGCGGTGGGATTCTACTAGTCGGATGTTTATCGGCGAAATTTAATCGTTGTCGTTTGTGTATGAAGCGTTGGCGATGATTCGCGAATTCAGAGATGCTATTACCGATCGTGAGAAAACTGTAGATCTTAATCTACATCGAATTTTGACTATTGCCGTAATTGTACTGTTACTAAACGTTGGAAATATTTCGGTCGTAAATTATGCAGATTCTCCGAGTCGATTGGAAAATGATTGTCTGGTCAAAGAAGTAAAGATGGATAATTCTCCGTAATTCAGTGAAGGTGAACCCTAAAACTGCCTCGGAAGCTACTCTATCGAACGGAATTTTCCTAGATCACTTTATGATTTGTCTAGTAGGAGAAAATCTGGAATCGTATGAGATTTGACGATGTTTAGAGTTACAAAATCTTTCGCGAAAACGACCTTTATTGCTTATCGATGAAAACACTTGTCATTACACTCGATGGATTATATAGTCATGGTTTCTCCGCTTACCAGGACCATCCAGATACTACCGGTATCCCTACCGACTGTTCTCTAGACCGTCCTGATAGACAGAGTTCACCGCATTTATACTATCAGTAATAATAAGGAAATATGAAAATCGAAATATTATATATATATATATATATATATATATATATATATATATATATATATATATATATATATATATATATATATATATATATATATATATATATATATATATATATATATATATATATATATATATATATATATATATATATATATATATATATATATATATATATATATATATATATATATCACTTGTGCTATAGGAAATTAATTTTTAGTTTTTTCGTTTCATTTCTTCGTTTTTATATACTTATAAAGAAAAATTACATGCTTATTTCAATATGACTTTCAATGCGACTTTCAAAAATGACTTTAATTGTAGAGTGCATATCAGATACATCTTTTAAGAAATTTGTTTGGAAGGAGAAATAAAATATTTTTTAGAATTTTCCTCAATTATAGTATAGTCTTTTTTTCAATGAGTTCTAAAAATCTAATGAAACTAATAAAACCATATAACTAATCCGACAAATGGATTGCTAAATGAAAATTTCAATATCAATTTTAAAATTGTATCCAAAATTATATTTTTGTCTTTTTTGATTGGTCAAATTCAAATTAAAAAAGACAGTTGCACATTTTGTATTGTGCATAAACTGGGCTTCTAACCATTGAAAATAAGTGTCGAAAGTTATAAAATTTTCTATAGCGTAATTTGAAACGGAAAGATGAAATTATAGCGGGAATTTTTATTAATTGGATGAATAACTTATTAACAAAAAATGGACCATCAATTTGGTACTGTTTTCCTTTTGCATTGATTTGCTCATGATGTATTTTAATTGAAATTTAGTTTGAATTCATAATTAATATCATGATCTTTAATTTTCTCAAATTTTTTTTTGAATTTGTATTGAGTTTCTAGTTGGATTTCTGTCAACATTCTGGTTTAACAACGGGCCGTTAAACAATTCTTGCTCTCGATGTTAAAATAGACTATCCTAAAATCCGTTTGTTAAAACTTTACTTAAAAACTGGAATTTTTAATTTTTTAATGAATAGTTGTAGATTTATTCTAAATTTTAATTTTATACATATATACACGTGCATTAATTTTCACCTTTTTATCAGGTATTAAATCCAATCTTTTTTTGTAGTGAAATCAATTAATTTTCTTTTTTAAGGAGTTGTATGAAAATTACTGATTCATTTGCGTATCATTTTTGGTAATAATAAACTGCAAGAGATTTTGATATATATTATTGTTATGATAGTTTATATACGTGTTAGTTTATTTGTTCTGTAAAATGTGGTATGATTGAGTTATATACTAGAAAATTGTTGAGGCCAACAGAGTCTCCGCAAAAATAATTGTTTGGGACAGTTGGCGTGCGTGTATGTAGTATATATGCGGTATGTATTAACCAATAACAATTATACTATATATTGGGGTGTGTGTATATATTGTGTAATACAATATAAATAATAATAAGAATGAAATATAAAATTAACCAAATAGAACTAACAAACTACAATTCAAACTTTCATTAAACAAATTAAAAGACCTTATTTAATTGAGATATTACGGACAGTAGTCGTCGTCTTTTGAGATTGTTAATTATTTGATCGGGAAATTTACCAAGTTGTGATTGAAATTGGTTGATTGAAATCAAAAGAGTTTTAAGTTATTATTGTTGGCTTATTTGGACTAAACTTTGATATCTTGGAATTAGTTCTTTAATCGGGAAATTTAGTAAATTGAAATTGAATTGGCTGATTCTGTCTTCTTGGTTTTTAATTATTCCTTCGATTGTTCAAAAATAGGAAATTTCCGTAGTTATATCTTTCTTAATTTCTTTTATTGAATTTTTTTAAAACTAATCAATTTACCTTGGTAAATTATCGCTATATAGTTTTTTTTAAAGAATAAAAAAAATTAAAATAAATTCTTCTCCACGTGCAACGTGCGAGATTGTAATTTGCATTGAACCAAAAACAACCAACAAATAAAATAAAATAAAATATTACAATACATTACAATACGTATGAAACTTTATTACTTCATGTAAATATTATTAATTTTTGAAAATTTTATTGATTTTTATAATTTTTATCTAGCTAAAGAAAACATTTTTTTCAACAAGTTCCAATGAAAAGATTCGAAGAGAATTCCTCAGTACAGCCATTATGTCACATCTCATAACATTCGGCCGATCATTAGTTATAGGAACTGACGTTAATTTGATAAATACGGTAAGTAAACACCTTATAAAAGTTATCAAAATGTTTATTTAGTAAGGTTATGAAAGACGTTTAAACCTATAAATTATATTGTCAATATATTTAAGTATCCTATGGTTAATTTTACAATTTTAATGTAGCCCATCTTCATATCATAGCCGTCGTGTGACTTTTGGAGGCCCCCTGCCACATCGGTATTGTTGACCCTACATTCACAGTTATTTTTGGTTTATAGTCAATGTTTAATTAAAAGCTAAAAGAAATAAAAATGAAAAAAGTTTCTTTTTTCAAGTTATTTGATGTTTCAATCAAAGAGGAACCCGGCGCACTTTGCGCCTTGCGAAAGCGTCGATCAATTGAGAATAATGAAGTTTAGAACTTAGTTCATATTCGATGGATATCATTGCTAATCTAAAATCTGTGGTTTTCTTTTGCTGTGGATCGTTTGGGAAATTTGTAATGTTTAAACTGTACAGCTCCAAGTTTTACAATGTCAATACGCAAAGCATCTGATATATTTTCTGATCAAGATGCAGGGTCAGTACCGGGAGTTGTAACTTCTAGTGACACGGCTTGGGCTCCTTGGGGTATATTTTCAGCCGTAGGTATAGTTTGCTGACAACAATCAACGACACCATCTGAGCAATGCGCATTTCTTTTTGTTTTGGAAAACGCAGTGACTTCAACTACTTGTTGTGGGTTTTCCTTGTATCCACCCACTTATTGTGTGTTGCTTCATCGACCTCATGGTCGACTTGAGTGTTATCTGTGCCCGGCGACGCAATAGAATCCGACTCCAATGGAAGTGATGTGGATGGTAGCATAAATCTATCCATTGCTCCAGCTATGTGTTCGCTCTCTTACACTAGTCTATCTCAATTTTTGCGCTTTTATGCACCGGATTCATGTTTCCAGAACGACATTTTAGAACTGCAATAGTAAAAAATGTTCTAATTTGCATCCGTTCAAAACAGTACTCTTTCTGTTATAATCTCGTAACAAATATTTAGCTCACCAACAAATCTGAATTCAACTTGCAATTAACACAATTTTTAGAAATAATAAATACTTGTATAACGCCAATTTCTATTAATGAAAACTTGGCTAAGTCATAAATATAGTAAGTAAGAAATCCGATGCATCGCCAAGAGAGCAACTCAACTGATTATAATATAGTGTGCCTAAAAACTATTTTATACAGTAAATACACGGGATAGTCGGAGTTACACAATATTTAGTGCAACTTTAGCACATAAAGCTGTGCGTTACTAGGTTTTATTTATTTCTTCATTTTCATTATATTTTTCCACATATTTTACTTTTTGCATTAAAATACTTTTTATCAAAATGGTAGCCCGTTAAATGTCCACGGCCTCCTGCAGCCACAGGCCCTCGCGACTGTGCTGCCTCACATTTGTTGAATATATTATGTAAATTCAGTATTAATATACTTTATTAACTTAGATATCTTTACATTACTAATATCCTTATAGTTGTATGGTAATGATTACCATATCGTGTTTTTTTTCTAATTTAAGTATTAAAGAAATGATTTTGTTGCTGTAAAATTAAAACCTATTATTTCAATGTATTTTTTCTAGATGATTAGAACACTGGCTATATTTTTGCCTCTCGATAAAAGAGAATTATGCGTGGAACTAATCGAAAAAGAGCATTTTAACTTTTCAAGCGATATTATGGTCCAGGGATTATGTAAGGTATGTTTGGTATCGACAATAATAATCACAATCAATAATAACAATACTAGAACAAAAATGCATAAAATTGCATATTTCAAAAACTCCGTTTTGACAAATTTATCATCTACTTCTTCCATTAATTATTCAATACTAAATTTGTATGGATTTAAATAAGACCATCTTACGGCTCACATGCTACAAAACAAACTTGTAGCACGGGTGTTAAATTAATATAGTTTTATTTTCAGAAAAATATTTGCAGTACGTTAAAAAGGTGAAATATGTAATGAAAAATTTGCAAGTCAAATTTCCTAAGTTGATCTAATCACCAAATATTTGGATAATGAATTTAAATTATTAAAATTTATTAAAATAATTTATTAAAATAAATAGTTAAACATACATGGCAATGATTTAATTATAAGATAACGCCAATCAAACATTCTTTTCACGATATATTTCGACAGTTTTCCTGTCATCATCAGGTGGGATATAATAACTAATTAAATTAAGGATTTTAAACAAATTTATTAATTATATATAAAAAAAAAATTTTATTTTACAAAAACATTTAATTATTTTTAAAAAAATTATACTTAAATTAATATATTATTTTTTAAAATTTTAGCATTTAAAATTTAACTTAATAAATTTAAAAATTTTTTTATTAATTATTTAATTTAATACAACAATCAATACATACAATATAAAAAAACCTATTTAAAAACACTAAAAACACAAGTATTTTGAGTAATTTTGCAGTAAATACTTGTGTTTTGAGTGTTTTTAAAAAGGTTTTTTTAATATTGTATGTATTGATTGTTGTATTAAATTAAATAATTAATAACCCCTTCACCATATTTCTTTTATACTTGAATTCACAAAAACTTTCAGAAGAAGTATAGAGACCAGTATGTATGGGCTTCCAAAAATCCATAAAGATGGCGTGTCTATGAGACCTGTTTTATCCATGATTGGCACTGCCCAGTATAAAATAGCCAAATTTTTGGATGGATTATTGAAACCATTAATACCATCAGAATTTGAATGTAAAGATAGTTTTGAATTTGTTTCCTGCATTGCTCAATATGATAGACAAAGTATGGATGAAATTATGGTTTCGTTTGATGTTTGTAGTCTGTTTACTAATGTACCACTGGTTGAAACAATTGAATTATGTTGCTTGTTATGGAATGAAAATATTTCTGAACATCATATTTTGGATAGAACAGCATTTCGTGAACTTCTTGTATTTGCAACTTCAAAAATCAATTTTCATTTCAATAATGAGTGGTATCAACAAATAGATGGAGTTTCTATGGGTTCTCCTTTAGCACCAACGATAGCTTCAATTTTTTTAAAAAGCTTAGAAAAGAAAATTGCATCTTTCCAATGTATGAAACCCACTGTTTATAAACGGTATGTGGATGATATTTTTCTTATATTTGAAAATCAGAGGCATGTTGACCCGTTTTTGCATTATATGAATAGTCTACATAAAAACATTGTATTCACATGTAAAACGGAGAAAAAATCATCGCTTGCTTTCTTGGATCTGTTAATACAACGCAAAGAGAAACACTATGAGACAGAAAACCAACTGATACTGGTCTCTATACTTCTTCCGAAAGTTTTTGGTGAATTCAAGTATAAAAGACATATGGTAAAGGAGTTGATTTATAATGCATGGTCTTTGTCTTCTACTTTTAAAAATTCAGTAAAAAGTGTTGACATATTGGTTGAATTGTTAATGAAGAACGGTTATTCAAAATCCTTTTTAGTAATTATGGTGAAAGAGACTGTTGACAAATTGATTAAAAATCCTAAGGATCCATGTTTGAGAAAATCTGGGTGTGATGTTGTTGAGATGTGTGAGTCTGATGAGTTAAAATCTGGGTGTGATTTTGTTGAGGTGTGTGAGTCTGATGAGTTAAATAAATTAAATAGTGTGAGCAAGGATGATGAGCCTAAATTTGTGTTAGTATTGCCGTACTCAGAAGGTTTTAAGGATTATAAAGTGAAGATAATAAAGCAGTTAGGGAATTTAAACTCTAGGATAGTGTCAACTTCATGGAAAGTGAGCAATATGTTTATTAATAAGTCAAAAATTCCGGTCGATCTCGTTTATCAGTTTACATGTAATGGGTGTAATGCCACATACATTGGAGAGACTTCCCGTCATCTCTGTATTCGAGCTCGGGAACATTGTAGACCGAAGGCTTTGACCCATATTGGTGAGCACAATAAGGGCTGTAAGATTAAAATAGGTATGTCTGATTTTAAAATTTTATTAAAAAATTTCGACAATTATTGGAAACGTGTTATTTGTGAGGCGTTGTTGATAAAATCATTGAATCCGAAAATTAATGTGCAGAATGCAGTAAATACTTGTGTTTTGAGTGTTTTTAAATAAGTTTTTAAATAGGTTTTTTTATATTGTATGTCAGGGATATTCAACTGGCGGCCCGCCGAAATTTGAAAAAGGCCCTTTCAATATCTTGGAATATTACACATATATAAAAATATTTGGTGATATCTGCATAAAAACGCACACTAAAACCAGTTTATTTTTGTTACTTTGTAATCCGCTACAAAACTAAATACTTTTTAATTGATACGGCCCTCGATTGCCGTTATAAGAAAAATTTGGCCCTTCATAATATTTAGTTGAATACCCATGTTTATATGTATTGATTGTTGTATTAAATTAAATAATTAATAAAAAAATTTTTAAATTATTAAATTAAATTTTAAATGCTAAAATTAAAAAATATATATATTAATTTAAGTATAATTTTTTTAAAAATAATTAAATGTTTTTTTAAAATAAAAAATTTTTTTTATATATAATTAATAAATTTGTTTAAAATCCATAATTTAATGAGTTATTATATCCCACTTGATGATGACAGGAAAACTGTCGAAATATATCGCGAAAAGAATGTTTGATTGGCGTTATCTTATTTTATTAAGATTTTTTAAGAGTTTTTTCAAATTTAGTACTCTTTTCGTAACGTATTTTTAAACTGATCTTTATTTATAAATAAAAGCTGTTAGATTTGAACACTTTGTTTAAGCAATTGAAAATTGTGCACAATTAGAATCATAATTCCCTTATTGGCATAAAAGAATTTTCAGAAACAACTGTATTGTATCATGATATGATATATAATCTTTTGTGAAATGTTTAAATTTTTCAGGATAGTATTTTTGATGTTGACTATACATTTTGGTCAGTTGTCAGCGGATCATATCCATTGACAGTAATAAATCTAAATACGATGAGAGTGCTGCAAAGTGGAAACTATACCTATCATAAATGGATGCAACATTCAATGCATGAGGCTCTCCTGAAAAAATTATTTTTATTAGAAAAATGCCAACCAATTAAGCTTTATTTGAAAAATATTAATATCAAGTAGATTCTTTAGTTTATATAATCAATATCAATTTTATTATAAGAACTTTTTTACAATTAATATTAAAAAAAACATTTTTATTATTAGTATGTTAGATTTGTATAACTATGAGCCATTACCACTCCGCTTTTGGAATGTTTTTAAATTTTAGTCCCGAAGGACTTGATTAATGCTTAACTTTTTATATTTAAATGCATTTCCCTAATAAATAGCCTTAATGCTCCTAGATGTATATTTGAATATAAATATTAATTTTAGAAAACAATGCATAAAAATTTATCAGTTTTTTCTACTTTTCTAATGTGGAATTAATCGATTCGGAGTGTGAGTCGAGACGTTCTTAAGATAAAATCTTTATTTTCGAATTTTAAATATTCATTGAGATTATATATTATATAATTTATATATTATATAATATATAATAATTTGTAAATATTAACATTTTAAATGTTTTAAAAATAGAAAATGTTAAAAATGTTGACAATTTTAAAACTAACATTTTTAGAAAATATTGATTTATTTTAAGAACGAAAATGCATTTGTTTAAATAATATAGAATTGTTCAAACAAGAATTTTTGATAGATAAATTTTAAAAAAAATTTAAACTTGATGACAAATAGGCACTTCATATGTATAACCAATATATCTATAAAATAAATTTAAAAAATACAATTCCATTAAAAACTATATTTTAAAAATAATATTTAATTAAATTATTATTCATTTCATTGTGTAATATTTTCGAAGCTCAATTTTAATCGAATAAAATGATAGAAAATAATGATGAATTTCGTTTCTATTTAGAATGGTTAGGATATTTATTTTACGTTGTGTATTATGACATAATATATGTTTAGTGGTTTATATATATAAATTTATCTAGGCATTAGAAAGGCTATCTATTTTATTTAGTATTTCACCGTCATTCGCTTTTGTTTACAATCAAAATTACAACGCAAGATTAAACAATAGTAATTTGAAATAATGAATTCAAATTTAATTTATTAAAAAGAAAGTCTGAATTCTATAAATCAGTAATATATCGATGTTTGTTGTTACTCACTTGAAAAAGGCAGTACCGAAAATTCGTGAGTATCAACAAACATCGATATATTACTGATTTATAGTCTTCAAGCTCTCTTTTTAATAAATTCAATGGAAAAAATAATCAGTGGTGAAATTGAAAGAAAAAAAGTTCTTAGAATTCAAATTTGTAGCAATTACAAAATGAAGATAAGCAAAAAATTAATTATGTCATGATTTAATACAGTGGTGGCCAACTCAAATCAATCGAAGGGCCAAATTTTCGGAAAAATACTATCACGGGCCACAATAAATTCATTTAAATAAATATAACTCGTTTTTACGATTCAAGTAAACTTAGAATCAATTTTTTTTAAATTAAAAACATGCTTAATTCGAATATGAATTCTAAAAAAGACAATTATTGATTTGATGTTTGAAATTGTGTCCGGGCCACATCAAAACGCTTTGCGGGCCACCGATTGGCCATGGCTGATTTAGTATATGACATTTTCATAAGACACTTGCGATTTAAGATGTTCTCATTTATATATCTTTAAGCTAATATGGTTGAGTTGTGCGATTTAAATATATAGTTCTATATTTTTATAAGTTTATTATATCTTCAATTCTGGTATCATAGAAGAAAGACAACTGACGTTTTGTGTTCAATTACTCTAAAAAACAAATATAATGAAAAATGTTACTGGTAGAACTGATGAAAATTTTAAAATATCGAAATAAATATAGTGAAATTAAGTAAATGAAAATTTAGTTAGAATATGCTATTTATTCGAGATTTAAAAATTTAATTAATTTTTTCTGTTAACAGTTTGGATTATATTTTGAAAGATGGGTGCTACCTTGGAGATTTCTGTAAGACCTTTGTAACAAAGGTTTAATGAAATAGATTGGATTAATCAAATATTTAATGATTGATTTCAGATTATGAATGCTTCTGGATGTCGAAGGAAGCTCGAAATATTTAATATTTTTATGGAATTAATGAATGCCAAGGCAAAGTTGCTTGTTACTTTAGCGAAACAACTACTCAGGTTTTATTAAATATACTTTTAAATATTTGTTAATTTAGTTTTTATTATTAAATGACCATAATTAAATAAAATTTTTATGGAGGCAATAAAGTCAAACAACTTTAAAATATAGATAAAAAGAATATAATTTTTTGAAATTTATTTTTGAAATTTTTATGACCTAGGAGAATGTTCCTGTTCCAGAATTAAGAAATGAAGAGTGGTTGAAAGACTTGTGTTTTTGGTAGATATTACAGAAAAATGAATCAGCTAAATAGGGACTTGCAGGGTCAGAATAATTTAATTAGCGATGCTTGCAATCTGATAAAAGCATTCCAAATAAAATTATTGTTGTTCGAAGGCCAACTTAAAATTAACAATGCACAACATTTTCCATTATTAAAAGAAAGAAATATTAAGAATTTTTAAAAATTTGCTGACGAAATAAAAAAACTTATGGTAGCATTTAATACTCGTTTTTCAGAACTGGTAGATTATGAGAAAGCATTTCAGATGTTCATATCTCCATTTGGTGTTGATGCTTCCCCCGTTTCAGAAATTTTAAAAATGGAATTAGTTGACCTGTATTGCAATACTGAATTGGAAAATATTGAAATTGAATTTTATAGTAAATACATAACAGCAAAAAAATTCCCTAACATCAGACATTTTGCCCAAAAAGTTGTTAGTGCTTTTGGATCTACATATGTTTGTGAAGCTTTTTTCTCTAAAATGAAATACAATAAAAATTTAAATAGGGCGTCAATAACCGACGTAAATCTGGAAAATCAGTTAAGATGTGCAACATCGAATATTGAAATAGATATAGAAAAATTAAGTAAGCGAAAAGACACACAAATATCACACTGAAAAAATTGCATGTATTGATGTATTTTTTGTTTACAACCAAACAAATATATTTTGTTGTTCGTTCATTACATGTTTTCTTTTTATATATAGATTTTCCCTTCAAGATTATCATTAAAATTAAAATTAATTATTCTTATTTATGTGCGGCCCTTGGAAAATTTTAGGTCGTCATTGGTGCAATTTGGGTCCCAGCCCTGATATATAGGATTTTCATAATAAATTCAACTATTTTCATTATGAATCTATTATAAAAATGCTATATTGAAATATTTATCTGAATTGTTTATTCGAACTGAAATGCACAAATGACTAATAATAAATAAAATATCACAATTTATAGACAATTATGAAATTGTATATGTTGTTTGTTATTAGTTAGTTTTAGAACTTTTATTTCATCTTCGTTTCACATTGATGTCAAGTTAGAGTATATTTTAAATTGAGTTACCTAGAGCAGTCATTTTCTACATATTTTCACAACATAAAGGTTTATCATTCATTGATAAGTCCCATTTCTTAATATTACCTAAAAGTGAAAGCCCGTTGCGCAGTGAGACCCGATCCATCAGATAAGAGAGAGAATATTTCGAGCGCCAATCTAGGATAAACAAATTAAAACAATTTGGAAACTCCCAAATGTTTACCTATGATTCCCGGGAGATAATTAATTGCAATTCTCTAGATAATTGCCCTCTCAAAAACAGTATAAAAAGAGAGCTCAGAAACAGATAAGCCGCCAGTTGGTCGAAGAAACAAAGAGAAGCTCAGAGAATCAAGCGATCAGTGATCAGAAAAAGAAATATAATGATTCGAAAAAAGTTTAATTCTCGTACCAGAAAAGGTGATTGCCCCTTGGGTTATTTACCTTATCGAATGATAATTATATTGAGCGAAAGGTACAAATATAGTGACAAATTGGAATTTGTTTGAAATAGAATAAAGTTATTCTGAACAAAAGCAATCAGAGAGAGAGCCGACTTTAAAAAATAAAACCCAATATAATTCTAATTTTTAATAAATATAGCAATAATAATTCTCACTGTTTCCTATTATCATAAATGATTTATCTGGTTGTGGATGTCCCGAAATTTAAGATATAATATCATTTGAATTTCTTGGTATAGTTTGCACTTTTAATGGTGTGGAGGCGCATGCGACAAATTCATCAAAGCTTCAAAACCAAGGTTAAAATTAAGAAATTTACTCTTGATTTTGAGACAATCTGTATTTTTTTTCTTCTAAATTATTTACCACAACCCTCGCTTCTTGCCGAAAACAATTGGAATATAAAAAAATGATGAAACTTAATTATCCCATACCATAGTCGATTTTTTATTTCATTAAAAACATACAATAATTATTCTTTTAGGAAAGACCCAAATCGTAGAAATTGGAAATTTCTTCGCAATCAAATTCAAGACGTTTGTCAGTTAAAATGCGACGGAGATTTTCTAATTGTGCTAGCTTTTGCTGAACAGCTATGTCCAGGAATATATTGTATCGTTTTGGAATGTCCCAGCGAAAAAATAAATGATCTCGCTACCATGTTTAATCATTTGTAATTTTATCTACTTTTACTTTAAATAATTTTGTGAAAATTATATTATTTTTATTGTTTATTTTTTTATAATTTAGTTTTTTTATTGATACATTTTCTTAATCAAATTTAGATAGCATTCTGGTCCTCAGTTCCATTGTTTCATTGGTTGACCATGCTTTTACCATACCTCATCTTTAGGTTAAAATGGAATTTTTATCTCTTTTTCACTTGGTCTATATTTTTATAAAAAATCCTCAAATATGCTTTGTTAGTAGCAATTCATATTCTATGATCAAGTTTGTATCAAGTTTTCGTATATTATTATATTCACATTTAATTTTTATTCTTGATGTCACCTAATTTCTATAGCTGCAAGAAAGATATTGTTAACCACTTCTGTAGTCAACCTCTTGGAAAAAAGTGGGTCAAAAAAGCCACACTTTTTCACTATTATGTTTTTGATCATATTTTGAAATATAATAAATCAGTACAAAACATAAATAAACAATATTAGGAAAGAAAAATACAAAAGACAAAGGAAAAAAAATGTTTCATTTTCATCAAACATCAGCAAAATACCTTCCCGAATCGTGTTCGGGCAAATCTCACAAAGGGTTAATAAAGTTTTATTTTATTTGATGTCATTATTTTATATTGAATATAATTTTTGTTTTAATCATATGAAATTTTTTATTCTGAGAACGAATATTGGCAAAACAAATGTGATATGCGAACATCGTAATGTTTATTTTATGTTGCTCGTCGATATATTGCACTGAAATCAGTCAACTTGTGCAAAAGTATTCCGAGAAAATCTTAAGTTCGGTTCATTTATGGTGACAATTAAAACATTGCGGCTTGTGAAGGTTTTTTTGCTTATTTTGATGTCTTACAATGAGAATTTTTGAACAATAATAACTAAAAAAATCTTTGTTCTATTTTTATATTTTAAATCAGAGTTGAAGAAACTGGAGTAATTTATCTAACACTTGATTAAAACAATTTACTTTTATGTTTTATTTGGATCAAAAACAGGGTCGTCTTCAAAGATTTTTGCAAATTGTCTATTTATTGCTGTAAGTATTTCGTTTGATCACTTATTCTCAAAGTGGTCTATAACGACCTGCAGGGATCAACGGGAACCTGAAAGAGGTCCATGTCAGAGAAAAAAAATTGAGGGTCAGTGAAACAATGCGTTAGATACGCGGTTATTTGTGCAGTTGTGTGAAGAAAATGACGAGAAAATTACTCCTTTACACTAAAGTACGCTGGCTGTCGAAAGTTTTATGCTTGACAAGAATTTTTACACTTTTTGAGACTATTTTAGAGTTTCTGGGTAACAAAGATAAAATTTTAAAAGAAAATTTAATGAAGAGGAAAATGGGAATTGCCAATTTAGCAGATTTGTTTGCTTAATTCAATATGGTTAACTTGGAGTTACAAGGCGACAGTCTAAATTTGATTAATATAAAGTCCAGCATTTCAGCATTTTTTGTAAGAATTAAGCTAATGAAGGTAAACATTGGACGACTCGAATATTCCCAGTTTCCCAATTTGTCACAGATATACTGCCATGAAGACGATATTTCAACCTACGTTCTCTATGCTCTCTATTCAGATTTTGAAATTAGATTTGAAGATATTTTGACTATGGTAATACCGCAGTGGGTAATCAATCCATATGGTGACATTGAAGAAACTGATGTCATATTACAAGAGGAACTGATCGGAATAAGCACTAACGAAGAACTTCAGGTACAGTTTAGAAATGGATATCAGCAATTCTGGCTTGAAAATGTTTTTAATCGCTTTTCCATCGTCATACCTAGTGGAAAGGGGTTTGAGCGCAGTTGCCAATCTCATAACAAAAAAAGAAAGAAATTGAGCATCATTAACCGAGGAGATCTGACATTAAATCTTACTAAATATAACTAAAATAGTCAACCACCCATAATATATATACTGAACGCAAACAATTTGTGACCGGTGTGTTGTAGAATTTTTATTTTTAATTTTAGTTTGAATACAAAATCGTTGTATTTATACTACTATTAGTAATTATTTTTTTTATTTATTTAAGAATTAATTATAAAAAAATTTATAATGAATAATTATAACAAAATAATTATATTAAATTTAGTTAGATTGGATTGTTGATTTTAAGAATATATTTAAATAAGTTTAACATTTTCACAGTGGCAAAAAAAACTAGGTTTAAACTGATATTCAGAATTATTTACAGTTTAAGAAACCAGAATCAAAGTAAATATAGAAAAGTTTTTAAAAAAATATTTACTTTCCATTTTTAAAGAAATTTTTTATGCAAAATTTATGCATAAAAATAAGAAAGAAAATAAAGGTTTAATCATTTTAATCATCCGCAGATTTTCCTAGTAACGAAATATTTTATCACAATAATAAAGTCTGTTGGGGTTGGATAAAATATTGGGTTAAAAAAATAATTATAACTAATTAAAAAAATATTTTAACTATTTTTTGTAAGTAAAAACACCTATAAACCCTGCATTCCCTTTGCCTGGTATGTAAATATTGCATATCCTCAGCGAATTTATGCGGGGGAATTGACGGTTGAGATATTGAGTAAATCATATACAAATTATATTCGTGTTCGTTGAAAATATTTAAAAATTTTAATTTTGGCAAATTATTTCGAGAATCTTATGAAAGTTGTTAAAATTTTAATGTTCAAAGAAAATAGTCTTAATTATGAGGAGATTAAGAATGATTTATATTTGGTATAGTTAATACTATCACTTAACCTTTATGCCTAATATTGTGAAAATAAATACTTTAATTTTTGTTTTGTAATTTTAAGATATTGAAATATAATTGTTAAAATAACATACATATTATGAACTTTGAATAATAAACTAAATATTTGTCGAAAATGATCATTATAACTCAGTGTTTCTCAAATGGTGTGCCGCGGGACTTTTCTTCCCAAAAAGTTAGTAATAAAAAAAAAGTTACAAAAAACTATATCAAGCTTTTCACTATGAAAAATTCGCTTCTGTGGATCAAAATTACAAAAAATTTCCTAAAGAGAGGAGTACTCAAAAAATTTAATTAGTATAGACGAAAAAGTAACTTTTTTATATATCATTGGAAAATCAAAAAATTTGTAAAAATATTTGATTTTTGGGCAGGTGTGCTGCGAGATTTTTGAAATTTTTTAGTGTGCCGCGAGCGAGAAAAGTCTGAGAAACACTGTTATAACTATTAGTGTTGACGAGAATGAGGAACTTAAGTTAAAGAACTTAAAGTTAAAGGCTTTATAGTTCGTTTTAAGTACATTTTTGCTAAATTAAAAGGTTCAATGGCCATCATAATTCAATATTATATCATTTCAATGTAAAAAACACCCACTTTTAGACAATGAATTTAATTAAACAAATGCAAATCTAACAAAAGTAAACGTTTCATTAATCTAATGACTTCGAATACTCGACCTTTAATCCAAGAATTCTATAAATGCGTCCACAAGATCAATATTAATCGTTTTAGTAGCCAAGTCCACCAAATCCATATGTTCAAGCGGGTCGATTGTAATTTTTACTGTTTGGTAAACGTCGTATGACCGATTGGATTGAATTAACATTGATAATATCAAAAAAAAAATTGAAAAGCATTCATAAAATTTTTTCCTTAGCATTAAAGAAAAGATTTGAGAATAAAAACCCTTTTTCTAAAAGAAGTTATCGAATTTCAAAAAATTGAAATTCCAACCAATTGCAATTAATGTGTTTTCTCATTGGATAACAAAAAATTTGACTTTTTGAAATAATTAAAATAAATTTACGAATGAGGTTAAAAATATTTTACAATTGAGAATTGATCATAATTGAACCATGTGAGCAAACTTGAATTTTACATGAATTTACTTTATGTTTTGTACCTCTAATGTCCAAGTAAGTGGCCATCAATTACTTTCTTCTTATCATTTCAATAGTCAATGTGTTAATGGACTATTTCAAAAAACCATTCATTAAACTACTTAAACTCATGAAAATCTTTATTTTATAATATTATATTTAATTTCCGTCCTAACAAAATTATATTCTTCTGTGGTGTTTTCAGAGTAACCCAGAATACAAGGCTTCCATACTTCTCGACATAACGTTGGTAATGTGTAAAATGGGTGAATGTTAGTAAAAAGTGACCACACTCTGTATAACTATAATTAGCTTACATTCTCATGGGTCCACCGACTATCGATTTACTTCACGTTTGATGCCGTCGTTTCGCGCGAACGGTAAACATAAGAATCGTAAGAAAATTAAATCTATATTAGCTCAGGTTTTCCATTAGTTCGGGTTTCTCACTAGCTCGAGTTTTCTATTAGGTAATTAATTTTTTAATTAATTTTAGTTTTTTGTAATTATTTCCTTCTAGGGATCCTCCATTGACTTTATTTTTATTATATTTGAACTCGTCCCATTGTTTGGCATCCGCCCAATCCAGTTTTCCCCAGAAAATATTCATTTTTAATATTTTTTAATTTTTAATTAATATTTTTGTACTTTAAATTATTATTGTGAATTTAATGACTTTATTGATTTTCACCTTTTTTGTGCATATCTCATCGAACGCCAACATATTTATTCCTTAATTTTATTATTAATTTTTAAAATTTATAATTTATTTAATTTTGCTATTTGCGACTCCATATTGGATTTCACAGCATTTATTCGATTCTGTTCCTTTTAATTCTTTTGCATTATATTTTTATGTCTTTTAATTTATTTTTATTAAAAAAATTGATTTTTTTGGAACATTTTTCAAAAAAAACCGCATTTTAAGTGGTTAATATGATTTTTATGTTTATGATTTTTTGTATCTGTTTTCTCAATATTTAACCATTTTACTCGACTCAATGTTATGTTTTCCTCAAAACCCTCACAATTAGATTTTTATTTTATCTAATGTATATGTTACAGTTAAACTATTGCTAGAAATAAAGTATTAACTAGAAATGTATACTAGTTATAAGTTTGAAATATATACTATATACTATATAATATAATATAACTCGTCCCATATATTATGTATAGTATATACTATATAGTATATAGTATATACTATACATTCTCTAATAAAATAAATAAATGTTATTCTAGTATAACGTGTTGCAATACAGCATACTACCTAGATATAAATTATATAATATATATAATATATTATATCTATTGAAACGTTCGTTTTTTTTTAATTTAAAATAAAACGTTTTAAAACGTTTAAAAAACGTTTTTTAATAAAATTATTTTTAAAAAAATAATTATATCATTTTATTATTATTTTAAAATTTTAATAGTGAATTTTAATAGTAATAAAGCACACAGGGCCCAAAGCAGCAGACGAGGAACGAGACCCATGCAAAAATTTGTATTTCTACATATATTAAAATAATGGGAAATAAAAAATTAAATTACTTAAATTTTTACTCTATAACGGCGTTGACACATCAATAATTACAGTTTCATTCATTTAACTGAAGATCATAAAACTCAAAATAAAAATTAATAATTAAAATGTTTTGTTTTGGCATGCTAATTGACAGTTCTTGGTTTGGTTGGTTTACTTCCATCTTGTTTTTACAACTTACAACCAAATCTTGTCAGCTTTGGTGGCTGCAAAATCTGTAATAAGTTCATTATTGTTAAGATCCTTAGCAACATCATTCTCAATTGACAAAATAGCTAAGCTACTAAGACGATCTTGAATCATTGTTGATCGCGTATATGTTTTAATAAATTTTAGTTCCTAAAAGCTTCTTTCTCCGGAACCATCAGTGACAGGAATAGTTAGAAGTATTCGACGTGTAATGTGTGTGTTAGGAAAGTCACAAAAGTTTACTAACAGAAACTGCAAAATCTTAACAGGATCGTTGAAGGTGGCTGCAGAAATTATGGAACTCAATGATTGCAACTGCTCAGCAAGCATGAAACCTTCAAGATCCTTACTTTCGCAGGCTATGAGCTTTTTCTCCAAATTCATATTTCAATTCAGTAGATAATCTTTTTGTAATTGATGAAATTTATAAAGAAATACAAACGAGTTATGATGCATTCGTAGTTGCTCAAATCGACTATACATCGACATGATTGAAACATCAACAATCTGCTTAAAGAAATCAGTTCGAAATTTTTCTTTTGGATCTCCAAATTCTTCATTTTCTTCTTCATATGTAAATTGTTTTTTTCTTTTTCGCACTTTCGTCTCTTTGAAAATGGGTTCAACTTCTAAGTCCTTGGCAATTTCTTTTGCAATTGCTATTGCTGTTTCAAAACCGCCATCTCTGTAAAATTTCAACCATTTGCAAGTATCTTCCATGCTGTTAATTGTAGTTGCTAGATCGACAGAAATATTTTGTAATCCTTTGCTGATGTAATTAAACTGGAACAATATGTCGTACCAAAAAGCAATTGAAACAATAAAATTGAAGTTCTTAAGTTGTTTGCACAATTGCTCTGCAACTTCGAAAAGTGCATCATAGATTTCGCCTGCTTGATATCTCACTGCCTTGATATCGTACTTTCCACACGGGTTTCCCATCTTGTTTCACAAACTGGTTTTACTGAAATATTTCAAACATACTTGGAAAAGGTAGCCCATCGCTTTGTTGTAGCAGAAAATAAAACAGATTTGTTGAATTATACCAAAAAACGTCATTGCATAAGGACAAGTTTTTGCCATATCACATAGCAGCAAGTTGTACCTTTCACAGGTACAAGAGGTAAAAAATACCCTAGAACTTAATTGTAAAAGACAAGCATGTACGCCTGACTTATGTCCATTCATGTTCACTCTGTTTTCGTATCTTTGACCGCAGATAACAGAAACATCTAAGCCCAATCTTGTCAGTTCCAATAGTAAGACATCCAGCAGGTGTTGCCCAGTACTTTCTTTTACTTCTAGAAAACGAATGAAGTGCTGGTGAATTACTTCAGAATATCCTTCCTTGGGCTTACCTAGTGAATTGTCAGTGACATCTGTTCATGGTGACTTTGGTCCGGTGTGCAATCAAGTATTACTGAAAAGTATTTAGCAGATTTTACTCTTCATACAATAATTTCCCTTACCTTATTTCCTATCAATGAAATGAGCTCGTTTTGAATTCGCTTTCCCAAGTAATGATCATGAATTTCATCAGTTTGTATTCTTCATATATGTTCCTGCAAAACCGGATCAAATTTTGCCAGCAATTCAATGACACTGCCGGAGATGTCTGCCCAACGAGGATGCTCCATCTGGACCTAGATGTTCTTTAACTCTTTGGTGCAAGGTCCTGAGTGTACTTCCAATGTAGATTTCATTGCATACATTGCACGTGATGCAATAGACGATGTTTTTTTTGAAGATCTACATTGGAATTACACTCAGGACCTTGCACCAAAGAGTTAAAGAACATCTAGATCCTGGTGGAACATCCTCGTTGGGCAGACATCTCCGGCAGTGTCAGCCAACAGAGGAAAGAAAAAATATTTCCATAGAAATCATAGCTAATGGAAACATCCAAAAGAAAAATGTCAGATTCAAAGAAGCAATTCTCATCATAAACAGACAGCCAAAGATCAACACTAAAGAAGAAATCAATGAAATCATGAATTTGATCTGTTGCCATTGACCTTGAGAATAACTGACAATATATAAAGAAATTAAAAAAAATATATAATAAATTAAAAATTAATAATTAAAATACTATAGAACAATTTTAAGAAATAGGATTTGACAATCAGAATTGACACATTTATTGAAATATTTAAATAGCATATATAAGTAGTTATTGGAGGCTTTATTTAGAATATTTGAAATATTTTATTAGGCTTCTAGAAGCTAATTATAGAAGCTGTATAAAAAAATTTAAAAATTTTTAGTTTGTGTCATTTTGGAATTTTAAATGGTATTTATTTTATTTTATTTTTTAATTTTAATTTTCAGTAAAATTTTAAAAGTTTTTAATAAAAAAATTCATATATTATATTTATATATTATATTTACAACCAATGAGAATTAAGAGAAAGGAAATAAAAGAAAGATTGAAAGGTATTTTTGGGAAGAACATTGCTAAATTCCAGGAGATTGACAAGGACTATTTTATAGTCGAAAATTTTTTCATTAAATACATTATTCGCAGCAAAGGGCTTAAATTAATGTATTATAAATTATTGTAAATTATTATAAATTATTATAAATTATTATAAATTATTATAAATTATTATAAATTATTGTATTATTATTATTATATAATTAGAATTATAAAAAATATGTTCAATGCTCACGTTCATATAAAGCAAATTATATTTTATAAATATTTTATTTAATTCTAAATAGAAATATTTAATTATTTGTGTCACATATACAAATTTAGACATGGTCAAAAATCACAAGTCAAAGTTCTCAAAAAGCCTTAGTGATTAGGTAATTGACTCTCTGAAATATTCATTAATTGTACTGATTCGGTTTTAGAAAATGGATGTCAACATAGATGTTAGTTTAATTTTTTAAAATTTATTTTCTTCATGTTTCTTTTAATCATTTTTTTCTTTTATCAATCAATAATTTTTTGTTATTAATAATGAATAGTGTTACAGATTCTTTTCTTTACTTCTGACATTAATCTTGGAAATAGTTATGTCATCAAAAATGTTTGATTAATGCTAATTATATGATTTTCCTATTATTTATTAATAATAACACTTAAAGGAATTTAATTAATCCATTATAGAAGTCGGTATCATACGTAGGTTCATGGTTACGAGTGCTATGATACGTATAAAACATGCTTTCACTAGGGCAATTGTTTTCAATGTGGGCTCCATGAAATTTCTTGAAATTTGTTATGCTACCCATTATCGATTAGCAACACGAAATTAGTGAATCACAGGGCTACGTATAAGTTCTTATGCTTTGGAGGGCTTCGCAGTTCCAAAAGTTTCGGAACCATGGTATATTGATAACATACTAAATCATATTGCAATAATTTTTACACGAACCTTTTGAGATAGTAGCTAAAGTTAAATGTATGTTTGAAAATTTTATGTGTACGTAAATCTTTGTAAATTGACTTTAAAAAGTATTTTCGGAAAATTACGGTCTATTAGCGATATAAACTCAAGGGGAATCACATGTGTGAAAGTGGGTGGTGATCAAGTGATGGCTCTCGATCGAGTATGTGAGAGTCGTTGTGAGATTATCACACAATTTCACTTTGCAAAGATGCAGCCATCTAAACCCAAAGTAAAAAACACTAAAAATTATTTTTAAAAGAAATTTTAATTTTTAAGCAAAATATCTACTTCTAATAGAGAGAACCTTCAGGAGTATGCCCAGTGGTATATTTGGGTTGAAAATTTTCTTGATGGATATTTCACTTGAAAACGAGTAGTAATGGTGAGATATTGTGTTTGAAATATGACTAAATGACATTGTGTAAGACAGCGAAATTCATTAATTTTCTTTTAATTCTCCATCAGTAATTAATTTTTTATAAGTACGAAAAAAAGATAATAAATAGGTCTAATCTTTATTTGTTATGTGACGTCATTTACTTAAATTCTAGTGTAATATCGCACTGTCGCTTCAAGACGATTGCAGTTTCAAACTGGTTTAAGGTGTTAGGAGATTTGTAATTGTCGAGATTTTGAAAAGTTTTCTGAAACAATATTTCAAATTCAGTTCCCAATAAAAATGAAGGAATTACTCCCCATGGATTTCTGAAATAAATGAATATGAGAAAAATTCAGATGAAAAATGATTTAAAAAAAAATACAATCGAATATTCAATTGATTAATAGTTTTTGTTTTAACAATNAAATTGTAAATTATTAGCACAAGATTTAAAACCAACAATGATAATAATTATTATGGTTCAATTTCATGCCAAACACCTAAATACTCCCAAAGGTATTGGTGGCTGAATTTCCGCCCCACAACTCCGCTGGAGGAGCTTACGACGCTCCCCATACCCCCTAATCGTCCGATCTTCATAATTCGTGAAAATTTGCGAGGAACTGGTATCTTTCAGTAATTGGCTAATTTTAATTCCTTTGGCATGTTTATCTTCGTTAATGCCACTCCGTTCTATATTATGAGAATTGATATTTAGTTCGTTCGCATATTTCATTGGTATTG
This sequence comes from Schmidtea polychroa, assembly GCA_959609185.1. Taxonomy (NCBI): domain Eukaryota; kingdom Metazoa; phylum Platyhelminthes; order Tricladida; family Dugesiidae; genus Schmidtea; species Schmidtea polychroa. The sequence continues at coordinate 30,692 of CAUHTR010002510.1, read as the reverse complement.
AATCAATACTTCTGATTCCATGAAATTACCAAGAGAATCGAATTCATCATATGAATTAAAGTAATCAATATTGTTCAAGTTTTTACCCTCCTGTATGATTTCAATTTCAGAATTTTCACTACTCTAATAATCTGGAGATGAATTATTCTATAAAGTTTCGTAAAAGTTTTAGTTTATTTTGTTATATCTTATCAGTTAAATATCAAATAAACTGAAGAATATTGAAGTAAACAAATATATCTTTTCGTTGAATTAAATATATTTCACTTTGTGTAAAAGTTTGAAACTGATTTAAACAAGTATTTGAAAAGTCAGCTTGATTTTTGTCTCCCTTAAATTTGACAGGCGCCTTGTTCTTACTGTTCCATATTTTATTTTCATGGTTTCTTTTTTTAATCTCATTCTATCAGTTTTGTGTTGAATAAATTAATATAATCTTAAACTTTTTTATCATTCATCTAGATTATTAATGAAAAACCTCCGAAAAGTTTTCAAAGCGTTGTTGGAGTGATATTCAGTTGTTTAGGCTGTGTTATTGGTACTGGGAATATTTGGAGATTTCCTCGAATAGTTGCTAGAAACAGTGGACCTGAGGGTATGTAAATAAATAGACTGAATCTCAAAATAATTGACTTTTTTAAAAAAGGTGCTGCTTGTTTTTTCATTATGTGGGCAATCTGTTTATTTACTTGGTCAATTCCATTATTGGTTATAGAATATGCAATCGGAAGATATTCTAGGGTTCCTCCAATTCGATGTATTTTCAATTTCTTTGGCAAAAAAGGCTTAATTTTAGGAGGTTGGATCACGTTTGTTAATTTCTTTATTGGGTGAGTTTTATCAACCAACCATATCGAATAAATTAACTTATTAAAACACCTTCTTTTTTATAGAAAGCTTTACACCATTTAAAAGAATACTGATCTACTTATTTTAAAACGCAATTCTTTTATATCGCTCTATTAATTTTATCAAACAGGTATTCTGTTCCTTCTTTGAACATTTTATAAAATTCCTTTATTAAAATTTCTTTGACTTGTGTTTCAAGGAACTAACTCTCGCTACCAAAGGAGTAAGCATTGATATAAACATAAATAATTTTGAAATATGTCAGTGGCAATATTTCCGCAAAATTGTATTGGGATTAAATGTAAATGAATTGCTTTAGCGTAAGTAAAATATCGGGAAATGTAATAAAGATTCCATATTAATTATGAGGAAGTTAAAAGATTCTTAAAGATTAATTAGAAATTTGGTGAAAATTTTAAATATATTTTTATTGAAAAATATTTTAAAAAGAAGAAAATTTATCAATTTTAAAAGATATTTTTATCAAAGAAATATTTTAGGAAAATCTGAAATTTGTTTAAATAACAAAAATAAGATCAGACAAGTTTTTTGAGATATCTTTTATTAAATAAAATTTATGGAATTATTTAGTGATTTAAAAACGGACGAGAATCCTAATATTAATGATGAAAATTTAATTAAGTTATTGGCTTCATGTAAATATGTAAATGTTTATAAAACTTCAGTGAATAGTTTCGTGTACCTCAATTCATCACTTTCTGTTTTCTTCCTTATTTGGTACTTCCGTGTTATCTTACCCCCAAAAATTAAATTATAAAATACAATTAAAATAACAATATAAAAAATGAGAGAATACATTATTGATGACGTTATTGAACATTATTGAACATTATTGAACATGAATTTATTAAGGCTATCTGTGATTTATGTGATTATGTGATTATGTGAGTTTATGTCGCGCAAACGTGTTCTAATCAACAGTGCCGATGTGTTCGACACTATTCTCAGCGACATTTTCTGAGTTTGTAACTGTGATTTAGAAAATAAATATAATAATTATATGTGTTCTTTTTTAATTTAGTAGTGGGGATATATCCCTAACGACCACAAGCCTCCCAACTGTTTTCATGTTTTATGCCCATTTTGCTCCCAAAAACGTACAAAAAAACACTAAAAACCCTTAAAAACGCACATTTTTTATTTTGCTCTATTTCGCAAAATTTAAAAAATATGGATTTAAGCCTACAAAACGGAAAAAAATACCGATAAAGCTATGAAAAACGTTTGTCGGCTTGCGGTCGTTAGGGATATATCCCCACTACTTGAGGATGTCAACTAGCAAGTTGCTATTTGACTAATTTATAATTTTATAAATCTTAATCTTGAAGAATAAAAAATTTTATGAAAATAGTAAAACTGCTCTGAGAGGACAGTGGTATTTTTTTTTTTTTTTTTCACTGTCCTCTCAACAGTTTTTTTTTGATCCGGATCATTTTTTTTTTTTTTATTCAACCTCTTTCGTTTATCGAATCTCTTCCAATATACAAGCTGGCCAGACTCATACATCAGAATCAATTCGATAATAGCAGCACACCTTATTATTCGCTTCTCGCTCACGAAGTCGATTTCATCGGCGTTTTAAGTGTGCTGCTCGAAAGTACAAATGAATTCGAAAGCGAATCCGAAAGAGGTCCGAAAACAACAAGAAATAAATGTGCACATTATAGAATCGATCCGGGGGTGTTCGAAAGACTGGTGGCGATAATTACCGGTTCGCCACCATCACCCGTTTCAATATTTTTTTTTTCATATTTATGTTTAAAAATTAATAAATTAATAAATAAATAAAATAAACAAGATTTATTTCCTAAGATACCCACACCATTTTTCAATATTATTTTCAAATTTTTAATATTACTTTATGTTGAAAAAAAAACTAACCTCAGACGTGATTTGAACCGCTAGCATTTGAACCACAATGCCAGTCTATTCCCACTGCGATATCGGAGTTCGGATTTTGGTCATTTTTTAAATTTTTAATTAATAAAAAAATAAAATAAAATAAATAAAATAAAATAAAAATAAATAAAATAAAATATAAATCTAAGATACCCACACCATTTTCAATATTATTTTCAAATTTTTAATATTATTTTATGTTAAAAAAAAACTAACCGTAGTTAGGATTTGAACCGCTATCCATTTGAACCACTGTGCCAGTCTAGCCCACTGCGCTATCGGAGTTCGGATTTTTATCATTTTTTAAATTTTTATTATAAAAATGAATAATATAAATCTTAAAATTCAAGAAAAAAATAAATTAAATCTTGATTATAATAAAGAATTTACTCATGAAATCAAGAAAAATGATATTTTAAAAATCTCTCCAACTTCAGGATCTATTGCAAACTTAAATCGTAGGGGTGATATAGTTTTTCAATCTCTTCAAACATCAAACCCAATAGATATTTGTAATGCCAAATTATATTATAAAATTGAATTAGAAATTGAAGCAAACAAAGATATAACCCTAGAAAATAATTTCTTTCCAAATTTATTCTCCAACATGAGATTAAAACTAGGATCATCAGAAATTGAAACTGTTTTACATCCAGGAGTATATTCTACAATGTTAAATTTTATTTTGACTTGTTGTGATTATAAAAATGAATATGGTGAATTAACAGGTTGGATTCCTGATGTTAATAAAGGGGATTTAGATAAAGATGGTTTAGATATAAATTATGCTTACTATAAAAGAGGTTGAACTTTATAAGTGAAAAAATTTGAAGGTTATTTTGAATTAAAACACTTATTTGGATTCCTTCAAAATTATAACCGTGTACTTCATAATGTTTTTATAGAACTCATCTGTAATAGAGTAGAAGGTGATAAAAGATTGTTCTATGGAGCTGCAGACACAACAGCTAAATTAAAATTATCAACACTTGAATTACATATACCTGAATGGACATTAAATCCACATTCTGAAATCAAACTCCTTGAAAGATTAAATTCCAACAAGTCTATAAATGTAAATTATTTAAATAGAATCTGTAGTGAATTTAGTATGACAGAGGGTTCAACATATTCTATAAAGGTGGCAAATTTAGCATACCGACCAAGATATATCTTGATTGGATTCAAAGAAACAGATCCATCATTTCAAAAAAATAACAACTTGTTTATTCAAAAGATTGGAAATGATAATTTAAAAACAATCCAAATTCAATTAAATAGTTCTTATTATCCAATAAATAGAATGGAATTTAATATTGAAAATAATGAAAACATATTCCCATATCTAAATTATATTGAAACATGTTATGATTTCAAAGTTGAACCGCAATTAAGTTTAGATGATTTCAAAATTTATATTCTATATTTTGTATAAATGTTTCAGACCAAGATGATCGCCTAGCCATAAATAATGTTGATGTTACACTTCATATAACAAAGGATTCTAATTTTAAAGCTAAAGTATATACATTAATATTAGAAGAAAAGAAAATAGAAATGAAATTATATGGTGGAAAGATTTCAATTATTGAAAATGTTAGGGGAGATTCTTCATAAGAATTTAACTAATAATCCCTGATATTTTAACATTTTAAAATGTCTTGGAGATGCGAAACTTGTAATTGTCAAGTTACAAAACACCATAAAGCAAGTCATTTAAAAACTAAAAAACATACAGGAGGCGACCTAATTCCACGAGCTGGAGGCGATTTGCAATCTTCAAAAACAACATCTTCAATATTAAAACCTTTTACTACAGAAAAATATCCAGGTGAAAGACATTTATTCCGTCACAACTATACCGGACCAGGAACACGTCTAGATATTAGATTAGATGAAAATAATAATCCCAAACAAGGAGAAGAACCAATAAATAGAATCGACCAAGCAGCTTTAAAACATGACATTGCATACAACTCAGAAGATCTTAGAGATAGACATGTTGCTGATGTGAATTTAATACATGATTTAAATAATATACAAATCCATCAAGCAAGGAAAAGATTCAAAGAGCTCTAGTTAAATTAGCAATGAAAGTAAGATTTTTCATAGGAGCAGGACTTCCTAGGAAAGCAAAAGATGTTGCTAATAAAAGATTATCGAACAAGCAGAGATTGAAAGATCCCTCGAGAGTAAAGCCAAGACTAGTTTACAAACCCCAACAGAATCAGAAATAAAATATGCTAATGAATTACACCATGAATTTAGAAAAAATAAAAAATATTTAAAAGTTCAAGTACATGAAAAAGATCAAACATGGTCTGCAGATTTAGTCTTTATGCCAACCAAATCATCAGACCCTGAAAAATATAAAATAATTTTAACAGTAATAGATTTATATACAAGATTTGCTTTTGCAAGATGTTTAGAAAATAAAACAGGATATTCTATTACAGAAGCATTTGAAAATATATTTGAACAACATCAAAGAATTCCAAAATATTTATGGTGTGATAAAGGAACAGAATTTTATAACAAAGTTTTACAAAGTTTTTAATGAAAATGATATTAAATTATATTCAACAGAAAACGAAGGAAAAGCAGTTCGTAGTTGAAAGATTAAATAGAACATTAAAAAATAAAATGTGGAAATATTTTACTGCTATTGGAAAACAAAAATGGAACAATGAATTGTTACAAAAGATTGTAAATGAATATAATAATGATGTACATAGTTCTATAAAATCAACACCTTTAAATGCTTCCTTGAATCCTGAAACAGTTAAAGTGGTAAATATTGAAATGATGTTATTGTTGATACAACCCCTATAAAACCAAAGTTTAAAATTGGTGACCGAGTAAGAATATTTAAATATAAAAATAAATTTGAAAAAGGATTCACAGCAAAATGGACAAATGAAATTTTATTATAAATAAAATACATTATACAACTCCAATAACATATAGCATCATTGATTTAAATAATGAAAAAATATTAGGTAGATTTTATAATAATGAACTACAGAAAACAGATTTTTAAGTCGACAAGCCCTAAAACAAACTTTTCCATATTTCAGCTTCTTCTCTATCCAAATAAATATAATTATATTTTTCTTTCCAATGATTATCAACAAACATATCAAACATATTCTTATCAGGTTCAACATTTGAAAATAAATCATTATAAATCATATTCTTATCACGCTTGTCTAATTTAAAAAATATAAAACAATTAGAATTATTTCTTATAGAGTTTTTATCTAAAGCATAATAAGTTTGAGATATATAAATAACATTACAATTATTATGTCGACCTCGTGTAAAGTAACTCTTTTGAATCTCTTGATTTTTCATATTAACAACATCATCAAATATAACTAGATTCTTTTTATCTTTAGGAAGTAAATCACAATGTAAAACATCTTCAGGTTTATTAGAGAATAAAACTTGAATCCCCTGCCCCTCACAAATATAATCATTTTTATTACTAATATCTGATTCTAAAATCATTTCCTTGTACCAATCAACCATATCACAAGGTTGAAAAACTTCTTCAGGACATCAATGTTGATTTTTAAAAATATCAATTATTGCTTTTTTAGTTAATTTATTTTCAAATCCACATTTCAAAAGTTGTAATTCTGGTTGATTTATGGTTGTAGAGTAAAAGATTAAATTATTATAATCTAAAAAATCATCTTCAAGCAACATCCTCAAAAGAAGTACATTCTTTCCACATCCAGAAGAACCAACAATTAATAATCTAAAATTATCAGGAAATACTTTATTATTAAATTTACTCTTATGTCTATTTAAAATTGGTTTCCAAATATCCATTTTATTTATTATAAAATGACAACTGTGGAACCTTTGGAAGAATCTTTGCAAGAATTAATAAATTCAAATAAAAATAAATCAGTAGTAATTGATGGTAAAAAATATTTTATTGGAAAACATGTAAAAGAACAAGTTAAAGAACGTATTAGAGAAGGTGGCATTCTTCCATTAGCTGCTTTAATATCTGCAATCATTGCTGCTTTATCAGGTGCTGCTGGAATAGCTGGAGGAATTGCAACTACAGTTCAAAAAGCTAAAGAATCTCAAAAGACAGACCTAGAAAAAGAAAAACTACAAACTGAAATCGATTCAATGAAAAAGGTAGGGCAAGCTAAAGGAAAAGGTCTCTATCTTAATCCATATCAGGGCAAAGGTCTCTAAAACAGGCCCTCAAATTCAAATCATTGAAGGAGAAGGCCTCAACCCTATAAATCTTTTTATTGAATTAAGAAAACTATTAGCAGCTAAAAAAGCAGGACATAATAATTTAGATTCTGATATTTTAAAGATTTCTAAAGAATTATTAAACACAGGAATAATTTCAAAAGATAAATTTAATAAGTATACGAAGTTATAAATACGAAGTTATAAAATATAAAATGACTCCTTCAATATTAGATTTTTTAAAAACATTGGAATAAATACAAAAACAAATTTTGATTTAAAAGATTATGCAGATTATTTAAATTTAAAAATAAAAATATTAATGAATGATGAATGTCAAGTCTGAAAGAAGACACTCCAAAGAATATCATTATAAATTATCAAAATTCAAATGAAAAAGGATCTCATTGGGTTTGTATATATAATAAATCTATATACTTTGATTCTTTTGGGATTAAACCCACTAAAGAAGTTGAAGACTATCTCTCGGACTACACTTTTAATTCTTTACAAGTTCAACCTAATAATACTAAAATATGTGGTATTTTAAGCTTATATGTTTTGTATAGATTGAATAAATCCAAAGGAGAAGGTTTCACTTCCTTAATCCAAGAAATTTATAATGATTTAAAATCTATACTATGAAAATGGAGCTTCGCAACCTTCCGGAAGATAATTTAAAAAAAATGGTAAACATAATGTCAGATAAATATTCAAGAACTTTATCTATAAATTCAAAAGAATCAGACTTTACTATAAACTTTCAAGATTCAATTAAATTAGATCAAAATTTAAATTATGAATTAGGACTATTATGGTTTTGTGCTTATAATACTATTTTTAATATAACTAAAGATAATAACACATTTAGTTATGTAAGCTCCCCAAAATTCGAGGATAACATTATAATAATAATAGAACCCGGGGCTTATGAGATAAAAGATTTAAATAATATACTTTCTAAAAAACAAATGGAGCTATTGAAATTAAAATAGATTTACCAACTTCAAAATGTATAATGACTTTAAAGAATATAGGAATTAGGTTTCAAAATAATAGTTTCTTTAGAACAATTTTAGGATTTACACAGAGTCATTATAACATACCTAAAGTTGAGAAAGAATCTATTATAACATCAGAAAATATTATAAAAATAATAAATACAAACACAATAAATATTCATTGTGATTGTATAACAGGTTCTTATAATAATGGTAAACAAACAAATGTTTTATATTCCTTTCCCTCAAACACAGTTCCTATGGGATATAAAATAGTTGAAAGAATGAATCCTCCAAATTATTTACCTTTATGTAGAAAATATATAATGGATATTAATTTTAAAATTCTTAATCAAGAAGGAGAATTGATTGATTTTAATGGAGAAGAGATTTCAATGTATTTACATTTGAAACAGGTTTGAATACGAAGTTCCACATGTCATTTTAAATTATTAATAAATGAGTTCTTATATTCCATGTAATAGAGGTGGTGGAACAATAAAAACAGGGTTTAATACAGAAGAAATATTAACTTTAACAGAAATAAATATATTAATGAAAGAGGTGATTCAATGAAGGGTGATTTAATTTTAAATGGACACAAGATAAAAGAATTATCTTTTCCAACTGATGAAGCTGATGCAGTTAATAAAGGGTTCGTTGAGAAATATGTAGATGGTGTTAAAAAATATACTGATTTAACAACAACAAGAATTGAAAATTCATTAACAACAAAAATTGATTCAATGGAATCAAGCTTAATAATATCGAACAACGATTTAATGATAAATTTGACAAGTTACAAAGTCTGTTAACTGAACAAGTTGTAAAGTTAAATACTAGCATATTAAATCTAAAGATAAAAAAATTATGAATACTAAATTTAATACAATATATAATATAATAAATGAGATGATTACATCATTTAATAAAAGAATTTCAAATTTAGAGTCTCATGGAACACACATTAACACCACACATAGTATTAGAAAAAGAGCTGCTGAATTAGAACAGAATAAAACATTATTACCCCATACATATAAACATTTTATAGAACCAAGTTTAATAACAACAAACAGAAAAGAATGGGGTGTTTTTATGGTTGTAAAGATTATTGATCCTTATTTCTTTTGTTTGATGATGATAATGAAAGAATGAAATGGTTTGTGAAATGTGATTATAATAGTAAGCTTGAAAAGGGTGATGTTATAATGACTAGTTATGATTTACCACACGGAGATTGGTATGTTAATACTCATTCACATGGACTACATAAAGTTAAAAGTAAGAATATTATTTTTAAAAGCACACTTGTACAATATATAGATTTAATATTTTATGAAAAAAAGGTTGATGTTGATGAAGTTCGTAAAGCATTGAGAGAATTGTATAAAGATATCCTCTCAACAAGAGTTTCTTTTGATATCCGAGTATTGGTACCAGATGGTGCTCAGAAGAATAAAGTCTTATTTTTTTAATTATTAAAATGGACAAAGTCCAAAAGATGGAAGAAGTAAGAGAAGAAAAAATTTACCCAGAGGTCCCTCCAGAATTGAGATCATCAGGATATTATTCCGAAGGTCACAAAGGTTCCAAGGCCTCGGCTCCCACAGAACTTGAAATTATGAGAGTAAAAGAATTTAAATCAGAAACCTTACATTTACAAGATTTATTAAAGCATTATAAAAAGGTTAAAAATAGATGGAATAAAGGGAATACAGTTTTAAAAATTATAGGTTATTCTTTAGGATTTACATCTGCAATATTAACAGTTATTTTACCCATAACTTTACCAGTTTTAACAATAGCACCTGTAATACTTGGAAGTATTTCTGTAGCTGATGGTTTCTTAACTGAAATAGTTTCATTATCTTATACTCCTAAAAGAAAAGTTTATATAGAGAAGTTTGTTTATCAATAGAATTAGGAATCTCTAAATTATTTTTATTTCAATTAAAAGCTTTGGAAGATGGAATCTTAACTGATGATGAAATAATGAAATCAAATCAAATAATACAAGATATTAAAAATAATATTAATAGATTAAAAAGTGCTAATGTTATAAGTAATGAATATTCTAAAAAAATTAAACGAGAGAAGTGGCTAAAGAATCATACATAAAAAAATTTATTGCCCTTCAAAAGGTTGATGTTGTCACTCTTAAATTAATTGTTGACATTTTTAAAAGAAAAAAATCATTTGATAGAATCTGATGTTAACTTTTCGAAATTAGTTTTTAGAACCTCTTTATGATCTTTAAATTCTTTATCACTTAGACCTTTTATATATTCAGGATCAGTATTAAAATATTTAAGTTCTAAAGATATAGGATTAAAAACTTGAGAATATAAAGGTCTGTCAATTCTTGGGGGATAAATGATCTCAACTCTATAAATATCAAGATCAGTAAGATTTAAATCATAGACTTCATTTATTTTATCAAGACTTTTTATTATAGGGATTAAATCATTTCCTATAGGTAGTGTTGTTTTCATATCAGACAAGATGAATCTTTTGTCATCATAATTTGATAATGATACTTTTTGGGATTCTATCAAGTAGATATCATGCTTTTCACTTTTAAGTTGATGTACTTCATCAATTTTATCTTTATGACCTGGATTCAATGTGTCTTTATAATCTTGATGAGAAAGTTTCCTGGCTACACATCTCTGAATTCCTTTACATCTGTTATCCTTTACAGGTTTCTCGGCTTCCAGTCCTCCCGGGAATATTGGATATCTATGTGTAATGCTTTCTTCTGTATCTGGGGTTTTAAATATAAATGTATGCTCTTCAAATTTAGGTTTTGTAAATGTTTCGTATGAATATTGTTTAGCACGAATAAATATTCCATTTTCTATTGGGGTATTTGGTTTTTCATCTTTAAATGAAAATAACTCTCCAGATGAATTTATTAAATTTGAAAGTATAGGATTTTCAGATATATCTCTTTCAAGGTCCTCAGTTCTTATTGTTAAAAACATTGAATCTGTATCCATTGCATGCATTGCTATATTAGGACCGTATATGGGATGTAAGACATTATAATATGTTTCATACATTTGCAATTTTGAAAGTTCTAAAATTGCAAAGCCAATAAATATTGGTTTATTATATGTTTTCTCAAAATTCTGTAGTTCTACTGCAGTAAGATTTTCAGAAAATACTTGTGCGTTTTTAAATGTAGGCTTTCCTAGCATACGATTATAACGGGCTACATCTTTTTCACTATTTGTCAAGAGTTCTATATTAGTATACTTGTCCACATTCTCCATTGTTTTCCCAAAGACTGAATTGTTTAAAAGTTTATAACCATTGTCTTTTAAAAGGTTACCTTCTCTTTTTGCAATGTTTCTACAACGGATGTTCTCCTCGATGAAAGTCTTCATGAATGCTGCTTGTTTAAATCTTATGACACTATGAACTTTTTTTAATATCATTCCTTGTGAAAGATAAAACTGTAGGAGTCTATAGTGACAAAGATAATAAGTTCGATCTGTTTGATCACAAAGAAGTTTCACTGTTGGAGGTTTATCTTGTGAGATTTGCCAGGATGAAAGTTCTTGGACATTAATCTTTCTTCTTATAGGAGCTAGAGGGAAATGTCTTGTTCCTGATTTTATATCACCTGGGTAATCGAGGTCACATTCTATAAAGTATCCTATTGGAGAATCTTTAGGGGTTGAACGTATTTCTTTTATAAGGTCTTTTAGGGTGGAACTCTGTATGGATTCTTCTTCTTCTTCTTCAGAGGAGGAGTATATCTCACGAAAGTCACTCATTGGTAAATACTGAGTCATAATTCCTGAATATAAAGCTGTTGCATCTATATAAAGTATAAATAGAGGATTTTTCATTCCTTCTAATACTTCTTTTAGTTCCTCATCGTTAAGTTTTATATATGGATCATCAGAGAGCATTCGGCTAGTAGTTATTGCATTTCTAGCTTTTATTTCTCTGTTCCCCATTACTGAGGATACTCCTCCTCTAATGTTTGTTTTAATTAAATTAAACATGTCTTGCTCGGTTAAAAGATCTATAATTTTATCAGATTCTGGAAGATCTGAAGTCCAAATGGTATATAACATAGTATCCCAAGCTAAAGAGGGTGCAGTTATATAATTGTAGGGTTTTAGGACAAAAGACTTTGTAAACTCTTCAAAGCAATCTGCTAGAATGTAAACATCTAGGGACAAGTACATACTTGTATATTCTCCTAAAGTTTTACAGTCAAACAGGTGAAACATTTTATTTGCTCTAGCATATTCAGTGTCTGTAACCCCAGATTTTGAAAGTAGTGAATAAAAGTGTTCTTTCTCTGGTAATTTTGTTTCCTTATATCTTTCAAAGGAGTCAACGTAGTCATAGGGATATATTCCTTTCGCCAAGCATGTAGGAAATTCTTCTGCTGGTATATTATTTTTTTTCCAAGAACTCCCGAGTGATTTTAAAATCTTCTAGCTTTAATGTTTTTGCTATGCCATCTAAAGACATTTGGAGAAAGTTTAAGGAATCTATAAATTTTAATTTCCCATATTCAAGTGATTTATATTTTTCCTTTGTTAAGCCAATAACCTTGAAAGAGTTTTTGGCATTTGCTGCTAGATGCTTTATAAATAGATGTACGTCATAACCAAAAGATTATGAAATATAACTGGTACAAATTTAGGAGTATGACAATTAAGATTGCAATCTCTATGGGCTGCTCCTCGATAATTATTTTCACTTTTTAAATGATCGTGATCTATAACCTTATCATTAGTTGGGATCTCTTGTTTGCACATCCAACAGTTGAATGTATTTTTATATTCTTCTAATTGTTGATCTGAAATATTTTGAGGATACTTTGTTTTTAATGCTTCAAATATTTCATGTTCTAGATCATTTATACTTGTAGTAAAATGATCCAAGACATCTTCTGAAGTTCCTTGAAATGCATATTCTCTAGATTCTATGACTTCGGGATAATTACTTTTAAATAATAATTTATAAGCAGATGGTAATTGTTTAGTTTTTTTAACACTATTGGGTTTATTATTTTTTCTTAGAAAGGCCTTCAACCTTGTTGGTTTCTCCTTCTGTTTAGAGGCTTTCCATTCATCCATGAGTTTATATTTTTCTATTATTTTTAAATATTGCTTGACTAGATCTTGTTTATAATTTATAGATTCAAAGTCTCCGTAAATTACTCCTAATGTTTGTAATAAATTTGAAAAGTTTTTAAAATACATCCTGGGATCTGTAGGCATTCTAATTAAAGCTGGTGAATCCTTTTCACAAAATCTTGCATGCTTAATCATGGAGTTTTCAGTTGTTGAATAATGAAGACATCTTTTACATGTTCCTCCTCCACTAGTTGGATTCTCTGGAGATGTAAAAGCTTGAAAGTTTTTTATTAAAATATAATGTTGATTATTTTCATGTTCCAAGATTAAAAGATATATCTCCCTCGTGCTATCACTTCCCTGTATTTCATAATCAGAAATATAAATTGGAATAATATCTCTGCATCCACGTCCCCATCCTTTAACATGTTCATAAATATTAAGTTTAAGATTATTTAGTTTTTCAAATTCTGGAATGTCTTCTAGTTTCATTGGATGCATGAATCCTCCTGGGAATATTAATTCATTTTCATATTCTTTGTATTTTGAAACTCTTTGGGGGTTTTCGGTTTGAGGATGTAAATGTGCAAGTATTGACCACATGAAACATTTGTTATCCTTATTCTGCACATTTATAACATTTTTAGATTTAAAGGGTGTAGGAATATAGGATTTAGGATTAGGTGGTAATCCCCTCCAATAATCAATCACTAAAGATTGGAAGGAATGAAATACTAAGTTTGAATCTCCTAATTCATTTTCAATCTCTTCTTGTTTTGCTTCGACTGCTTGAATTATTTCTTTGATGCTTTATTAAATCCTCTAGTTGAAAATAAATATTTAAAAGGCATTGGGATTTCAACATCTAAAGGAATTGTGTCTTCTTGTCCTTGGCTTTGCGCTCTCCAATATTTTGCTTTTATTGTGATTTTATATTTTATAACATTATACCTTGTCGGTTTATAATTTTTTAAAGCCTCACAGAAAGAATCTTTTATATTTTTTTTATTTCTCTTTATATATTCTCCAGGGGTTGCAGGTCCATTAATTTTTAATTTAAATTCATCTATATGATTAAAATTATCCCAGTTGTATTTTTCTCTTTCAACATGATCAGGTTCTCCTTCTGAATAACATTCCTCATCCTCGGGATTTTCTTTTATATGTTCTTTTAAATGTTTTAAATAGTAGAAATTTATTTTGTTGAAAAGTTACAATGAGGGCATGTAAATACTTCTCTAAGTCTCCCGATACAATTTTCAAAATGTTTATTATATCCTGAATGTAGATATCTTCCTTTACATTTAGGACAGAGTTTTGAATTTGTGTCATTAAGATTATTTTCTTTTAGTAAGTGAGCCTTCGACTTACAGTGGGAAATTAATCCTGTTTTATTTTTAAAAACTTTATTGCAAATATTACAGTTCATTTTTAGAATAAATTTTTTTACTGGATCCTATGTTTTCTATTTTTATATTTTTATTTTTTTAATTTTTTATTTTTTTATATTTTTATTTTTTATTTTTTTATTTTTTTATTCACCAGTATTGTATTCACCAAGACCTGGATTCACCAAGACCTGTAGCACCAAGACCTGTAGCACCAAGACCTGTAGCACCAGTATTGTATTCACCAAGACCTATAGTTCCTCCGAGTAGTGGGGATATATCCCTCACGACCGCAGGCCGATATACGTTTTTCATAGCTTTATAGCCATTTTTCTCCGTTTTGTAGGCTTAAATCCATATTTTTTAAATTTTGCGAAATAGAGCAAAATAAAAAATGTGCGTTTTTAAGGGTTTTTAGTGTTTTTTTGTACGTTTTTTGGGGTAAAATAGCCATAAAACATGAAAACAGTGGGAGGCCTGTGGTCGTGAGGGATATATCCCCACTACATAAATATAATAATTATATGTGTTCTTTTTTAATTTAATTTTTGGGGCTAAGATAACACGGAAGTACCCCTTATTTTTCCGATTTCTGTTCTTTTGATCTATAATTCTTAGATTATAAATATCTCCAAAACCCATTGTTCTCCAAGGTTCCAAATAAATTTTATCAATTAAGTCGAAAAAATGAAATTAATTTGAACGCTTTTAAATATTCATCGACATTATTATTACCATTTGTAAATATTTCAATATCTAACATTTTCTATATATATATATATATATATATATATATATATATATATATATATATATATATATATATATATATATATATCATTTGTAAAATGTTTCAATCTAAATCTTAGCCATTGAAAACATCTAGAAAAAACGTCAGATTTAAAGAATCAATTCTTATCAAAAACAAACTTTGTGATACGTAACATACACCTAATTCCTTGGTCGTAAACGTGTTAAGTAAACATGTTAAGTGAAGAATTACGCATTCAAAATTTGAAATCTGCGGATCGCAAAATTAAATTTTGACTATTTTATAGTAAAATAATAAATACCCAAATATTTGACAAAGGTACATGAGTTTGTTAAAAATAATACTCTGAGTCAGGACCCAAGAGTCAAATTCGATCACAATTTCTTTCAAATTTGACGTCAATAATTTTCTTAATTATTAATTACAATTTTAACAACTTATTTAATATGAACTTTTTTACATCAAATTTTGAAATTTTATAATTTAAATTTTTTTCAATTTCATTTTTTTTTCGCGGACTACCTCCTTAGACCCTTTGCATATTACACTCTAGAATTTTTGTCTATGTTTTGAACGCTTACATTAATTTTAAGTTTAAATGTATTGAGTCCTTTTGTACATTGGAATGATCACGCTGTGTTCTACAAAAATAAAGTCTTAGAAATACAAAAAAAATTTTATCATCCTTTAAGACTCTGAATAAAATATAAAAAGTCAGGATTGAGGACGTTAAGAACTTACGATATAAAATATTCAGTTAATTGACTAATTAAAATAATTTAGGCAAGGTTATTTTAAGTTGAAAGTGTTTTTATGAATAAATACACTAAATTCAATCACGGTAAATTTTCGAAAATTTTAATCTAAAGTTTTTAGAAGGTGATAATATTTTTTGATGATATATATCAATGTTTCTTACTATTAACACAAATTTTCGGTTCTTCCTTTTCAAATATTATTTTAATGTAAAATGAATCATCTTTACCGAACTTCACTGCAATATTAGACAAACAATATTGGGTTGTCGGAAAAGTCATGACTTATATTTTCTATCTTTGTCAAAGTAATTTAATGTTTTAACAAAAGAACAAAAATCAATCAGTAATATACTGTCCGTTTTGTTCGATGACCATTTGCCGTATTTCATTGAGCTTCATAATTCCTCGTTCGAAGAAAGACCGGTCTGAGGACGTGAGGCCAGGTGAGTGTGGTGGATGTGACAACATCTCATCCAAGCTTCAATAGTTTTTGGCGAGTGGTCAAATGTATAGTCTAGCGTTGTCGTAATGGAACACAAATTCTTTACTATTAACGAGTTCTAGATGTTTTTGTATGATGGATTCGATCAAACTGTCCAATTGACGACAGTACATATTTGAATGAATTATTGGATTCTTTGGTAGAAAGTTTAAAAAATAGCACCTTTAAAATTCCCCATATAGAAAGAATAATCCTCTCTGATAAATGTCTATTTTCGATGTTGTTTGAGGCAAACGATCACGTCGGGAACAAAATCGTTTACATGCCACATTTTTGTAAACAACCAACTTATCACCATTTATCAGTTACTTCAAAATGGATAGGATTCCACACGTTTAATAAACATATTATAAATGTTTATTTGAGCAATCAAACAAAACTTTTTCAGTTCTTAAGAAACCAAAATATAGAGCTTACTTACTTATCCTAGCTTCTTCATGTGGTTGTGAACACTTGAATAATGGATGTTCAACGTTTCTGCAATCGGTCATGTTGTGAAACCTGGGTTTGACATAATCAATGTCGTTTTCATCCTCAATAAGTCTCCCTGGCCGAGGAGTGTCGTTAAACTCAAAATCACCAGCACGGATGTTTGTAAATCATCGTTGATACTAACGTGTTCTTGTATAGCATAGTAACTGCAGTCTTTACACAGGTTTTCTTGGTCTACGAAACAGTAAGATATGATTGAAATGTACAGTTTGGCATTTCACTTTCAAATTTTTATAAAATCTTCCAAGTTTGAAGTTCAAACCTCAATTAAATTGCTCCATTCTTTTAGAATTAAGCTAGGTTTATCAACTGTTAAGTGACTAGCAACAAAACCAGAACGAATGACTTCAGTACTTCCAAATATGAACTAATGCCATCTTTTCTACAAATACGTCTTGACTTTACCGACAACTCAATAATAATATATTCAAACTTGTAACAATTGCTAAATATAAATAAACAAATAATTGATACAAATAATTATTATGAGCCTTTGAGCCATAAATGTCGAGTTGTGGAACATTGTTTGAATAAAATAAAATATAACAAAAGTTAATATATAATTGTATTATTTAATGGTTTAGGGCTTATTACATGGTCATCCTTGGATGGTGTTTATATTACATATATCTCCCAATGAAAATGAGCTTACCATCAGAGGAGGTAGAAAGTCAAAAAATCTTTGATGACTTTGTGAACGTAAAATATGTATATCAAGATTATTTAAAGTAAAAATATTTCTAGTCAAATTGGTCTTTTGTGCCATTTACACTCTGTTTTATATTTATATCTGTATCGGTTTTGGGTGGAATAAAAGTTATTGAAAAGGTTAACATTGTCCTAGTACCCGTGTTATTGGGAATTTTACTTGGGATATTTTTCTATTCAACTACGCTACCATTTTCAGAATTTGGATTTAAATTTCTTTTCACTGGAGATTGGAGTAATAATGGATTTTATATATTTTTAAAAAATTCTCATTTCCTTTTTAGAAACTCTTACTAATCCAAGTTTATATTTGGATGCGATTTCTCAGAATGCATTTGATACTGCCGCCGCAAGTGGGCTTATTACGGCATATGCCATGTATTTAACAAAAGAGAATTCAATTATTAGATATTCTTTATTCATTCCAATCGTTAATAATTTAGTCAGGTACTTTTGAGTAATTGTTTTTTGTTTTATACATATGAAGACGAAAAATCAGTGTAAAACAGTGTACTTGTCCAGGTGCTTCGGTAAACTCTAAAAGAACCAAGCACGTTAAAAAAGAAATATGTTAACAGTTAAAATGTAATAGTCACATTATGTGCAAAATATTGATTCATAACTATATTATGTTTATAGAATGTATTAATTAAAACGTTAACTCGATATTGGTATAATAAATGATGTTTGAATAATAATAATAATAATAATAATAATAATAATAATAATAATAATAATAATAATAATAATAATAATAATAATAATAATAATAATAATAATAATAATAATAATAATAATAATAATAATAATAATAATAATAATAATAATAATAATAATAATAATAATAATAATAATAATAATAATAATAATAATAATAATAATGATAAACTTCAATAAAATCCTAGACAGAAACGGATATATAGGTAAGGTCATTGAAAGAATGAATTCTACTCTTAAAAGAACTAGGGAAATAACATACAAAAAGAAGAAATATTTTTATCTGAATATCCTATTCATCAGTGACATACTCGACTTCAGGATCCTAAAAGAAATTAAACGCACTGGCCTTCCAATTCGTATAACACATAAATCTTGGACGTTGAGAAAACTGCCAGACACCGAAAAATATTTGCTTTCAAAAAAACATTGTCTATGGGTACTATTACCACGAGTATTTATGAAAAAGAAATATACATTGGAAGCAACGTTCCCTCTAAGTCATAAGCAGCAGTGCGCGCAAAGTCAGCTGCGCTGAGCAGCCTTTAAATACAAATGAGCGTCAAAATGCTATAACGTGGTTGTAAGAGTTTTAAAACGACACTACAGAAATATACCGTTATTATGCATCTGGTTATTAACATTGAAAATTTTTAAATATTCAAAATGAACCACATAATAATATTGAGTATCAAAAATTCGTAATGTTTTATAATAAATATGTTAATTGGAAGGTGAAAATAAAATAAAAAATAGCACATTTTTTTACTAGGAACAACTGCCATGAAACGGTTGAATTAAATATACTGCGCTGAAAATAATTTTGCTGCGCTGGGGAGTTGGAGGTGCTGCGCGCGAGCACACGCGCAGCTTAGAGGGAACGTTGATTGGAAGTACTCTCAGGACCTTGCACCAAAGAGTAGATACTGGTGGGAAATCCTTGGTAAACAGACATCTCCAACAATGTCAACCAAGGAAGGAAAGAAAAAATATTTCAATCAAAATCTTAGCCAATGGAAACATCCAGAAAAAATGTCAAATTTAAAGAAGGAATTCTCATCATAAACAGACGGCCAACAATAAACACTAAAGAAGAGATCAACGAAATCATTGGTTTGATTTGTTGTTATTGACCTTGAGAATAACTTGTAAAAAAAATTTAATTAAAAAATAATAATTTAAAATAATATAGAAAAATAGATCTAATATAATTTTAAAAGATCATAAGGAATAAAAATAAAAATAGAAACATTTGTTTAAAATATTTAAATAGCGTATATAAATAGTTATTGGAAACTATATTTTATAAATATTTTAAGATATTATTTATTAAAATAGGTTTCTGTGAGTTAATTATAGAAGCTTTAAAAATTTTAAAATTTTTTTTAGTGTTTCGTTTTGAATTTTAAAAAATATTTAATTAAAAACATTTTAAATTCCTCAGAAAAAAAAGTTCTTCTATTTCACTTAACAAAACAATATTACCGGTTTTCCTTGAAAATAAGTTCACGGTCTTATTCTCAATGTTTTGTTTCGTTAGTAAAACCTTGTATTCCTTGAGAATAAAATCTGGTATTATTATTGAATAAGTCCGGTAGTAATTTCAAAGATTTATCAGTTTCCTTTTCTTGACTGAAATCTTGTGAGAAAGTAATTTAGAAACTATTAAAATATTGGGGCAAAGTAAAATAAAAGAAATTTTGGCCAACTTTATCTCCGTTGGTTGCGTTTTGATAATAATTCTAGATTTATGACATTTTCCGGGAAACATCGGACCATTTGCAAAAGATTGACTTTAGGTTTATTCACTTATTGAAATAATTTATTTTTATACTATTTTTGTAATCATTATTTTAGTATTTTCATTTTTTTATTGTTTTAGTTTACTAGCGTCAATGACAATCTTTCCAACCGTTTTCGGTTTAATGATGGTTAAAACTCCCACAATAACACAAACGGGAATCGTAACTATTATCAAAGGGGGTGGATTAGCAGGCACTGGATTGACATTTATTTGGTTAGCTTTTTAATTTGTAAATTATTTTGTTTTATCAATTGTTTAAAGTTTCAAATATTTGTTAATTTGAGATATATTCGACGTATTTTAATTTATAAATTTCGTTTCAATTTTTTTTATATTTTTGAGATATTAATAAAATTTTGAGAGGGCTTAGCTCTGAAATTAACCCCACAGGTTTGATAGAAAAATCAAAAAAGAATCCAACAAATAATAATTTATTTATTAACCACAAGAAAACTCACTTCGTTTACAATAATTTCCTATTATATATTGGGTTAATTTCCAAAGGATTTCACTTGGCCAAAGACTAATCTACAACCTGATTATCGTTTATTAGCTTTAGCTTTGTTCTTGTCGTTAGTATGAGCTCTAGTTGTCCTGAAAAAAGTGCAAATACTCCAACTAACCGTTCCTATTTATATAGCCTGGTTGTCATCAATTATCATAATTGATTATCCATGTCACATCCGCTCTTCGAGACCAACAAACAATTATTGGAGTAATTCCCTGTATAATGATTTATGCAACTAATCAACCGGTCAACTCTGAAAATTTTCCAATGATTAATGGGTTTTTCTTGAATAATAAATGTGAATAATTAATTACATAATTAATGTTTTTGTCCTGACTCTTCCTAGAGACTTGACATTATTTTAAAATTATTTAATTCACATTCAACTTTATATTTACCATTGCTTTCTACAAAATATCATTTTTTCCTTTTTTGAATATTTAATTAGCTTATAATTAATTTTTACCAATTTCCATTTTCCATTTATTTAGCGCATTTTTATGTGACCCAAATAATATTTATTTTATTCGAAAGTTTTAAGTTCAACTACACAACGGACTTTCCCCGTTCCTGTCACATCACATTTTGGTTCTAAATAACTAAAAAAAAAGTTAGATGTTAAAAAATTCTTCTTAAATGAAACTAAAAATGCATTTTGATTTCAATTTAATTTTCTCAATTGTCAAATTCGAATTTTGTTTTTGTTTCTATTTCTGCTTTGCATTGATATTGCATTAATAACAAATAAGGCTAAAATAAAACAAACAAAAAATTATTTATTTATATAGCTCGTCTTTTCTATCAATCATATTTTTCTCATGAGCAACCAAGACTTATAAATGTTCAAAATATAATAAAAATTACATTAAGTTCCAGCCGACAGATTTTGATCCTCACGAATATCTTATTGTTAGTAAGTCCTTAATTACCAAACGAGCAGTATTACATATTGTCAAAACCAAAGATGCCAATAATTTATAAATACCAAAATGACTACATGAAGGATATATATGAATTTGATGATTCTTTGTTTTAATCGCTGACAGTTCAAATGTTCTCCTTGTTGCTTTTTAAGTTATTTTCCTTATTCTTTACATTAAAATCAAGATTCTGATAATCAAATAAAATCCGAATTTGCTGAAATCTGCAAGATATTTCTTTGTGGATTTTTAAAAATTTCATAATTTTAGGATACCGATTCTTCTGGAAACAATGGGAGTATTTGGACGAGTTCTTTGCTCAATTTTCTTTATTTGTCTTAGTTTTGCCGGAATAAGTTCGCTTATTTCTAACTTGGAATTACAAACAATAACTTTGATGGCATTTGGGAGTAAATTATTTGTTAAAATAATTCAAATAATTTCTACTTATACAATCCTGTAGTTAAAAGACGGTGGTCTGTATTAATAATCGTGGCCAGTATGTTCTTATTTGGGTCAGCTTCAGTGGCTGAGCTGAAATTCTTAGTTAATCAGGTAAATTTTTTTGTATATTAACAAAAAATATTTTGCCTAACAAATATTAAAATATTTATGAAAAAAATAGAAAATTTACAATTTAAAATAAATAAAAAAAATGTTGACTCATTTTCATTTTAATACAGTTCTTTACCGATAATTTATATAACTATGATTTTTTAAAAATTTTATAAATTTTTATATGAAATCATATTTATAAATGTTTAATGTAAACTATGCACAAGCATTGTGAGAATGTAATTAAATTAATTAATATTATTAACGTTTTAATAAAGGCATGTATTTAACCAATATTAAAATAATAGAAATAATCTTTTAAAAATTGTTATTTGATATTTTAATATTTATTTAAAATCTTTTATAATATCTTTTTATTTTTTTTATTTAAAAATATTATAAGTGACTATTAAAAAACATGTTTTATTAACATGATCGTTATATTAAATTTTTTGGCAATTGATTTAATTATTTAATTATAATTAAAAATATATCTGACTTACATTATATCGTAATAATTCCAAAATAATTAAATAAATTTCATAAAATTCCTAAAATACCTGAAAATTAATTAAAAATAATTTATAATACAAATGTTGACTAAAATTAATATTTAAAAACTTGAATTTTAAAAATTTTAAATATATCTCATATCTATATGGATCAAAATTTAAGTCTTAAAATTTACTTAAAATTAAACATCTTACCTGAAAGCCATTTCAAAATTGGCTAAAATAAATTTCTAGAAAAATGAAATTTATTAAATCGGCGAGTCAATTTAAAGATGTACACCCTAACCACCACTATAGAAAATGTATTTCAGTGGTATTTGGTATATAATCTTAATGCATGTTTGTCAGTTATGTTACTGTTATTCAACGGGCTTTGTATATACTAGTTTATAATAATATTGTTTATATCTTTGTATAATGTTTCTCTCTAGTATAAATCTAATTTGATTATCTTTAATATTTAATTTTCATACTTAAATCAGTCTCATAAAAAAGTTTCCATTGTTACAAAATTTTAAATATATTTTCACAAAAAAAATTTCTAATTTAATTTATTAACTATTTAGGACTTTGTATGGGGTTTCTCTTTAATTGTATCGGGTCTCATTTACATTTCTCTTGTAATTCGGTATGGACCTTTTAATTTCAGATCACAAATAGTTAACGAACAGAAGTTTAAAAATGACTTTAATTTGCCATACATTTGGGTAATCATAATATCGTAAGTTATTATTATTATTATTATTATTATTATTATTATTATTATTATTATTATTATTATTATTATTATTATTATTATTATTATTATTATGTTTTAAAAGAGTTCTAGCTCCAATTCAAGCTATGGCTTTGCTTATCTGGTGGATTTATTCTGAAATAACTGAAAATCCTAAAAATTGGTATATTCCGCATTGGAATTCCATAATAACAACTTGGATTGAGGCATTTCATATTTTTATGTTATCGGTATTTAATTAATTTTCTAGTGGACCATTTTTGCTTTGATATTAATTGTTGTCAGTTTGGTTATTTTTCAGCTTGACATTGACTGGATCAGATCAAATACTGTCTATTCCAGTTCAATGGCAATAACAAATAAAAGTAACAATACGAACTCAAATATGCAACTAAACCATGGGTTTGAAAAAGATTCAAATTATGTTGACTGTCATTCAATGGACAGGGTATATATGTATGATGATACTAACCAGAGACTCTCAACTTTTGAATATCAGCATTCTTCCGCTTTCTGATGTGAATTGTGATACTTGTAATAGATTCCTCTTTATTGTCAGTTTTGAACTCGAACTGGAAAACTTTTTTTTTAAAACCTTTAATGATTAAATTCAATTTTTGTATGATAATTCTTTCGGCCTTCTTATCCAGTAATTGTGTTAATTTTACGGATTTAATGTTAAAGAGGTTTAGTGATAATTAATATTTTACTGTAACTGCAAGTTCTTGGAGAATCAGAAAATACTAAAAGACCATTCAAGTACCTTCGTACCCCTCTCACTGAAATATTGGTTATGTTTTTATTTTTAAGTTAACAGTTACATTTGATTAATAATTTCTAAATTGTAAAATAAATTTATTTTTGGTTTTTTCAAATAGAATAAATATTTTTTGTTTTAATGGCATTCCCTGACTGCCCGGGTTTTTGAGTATCCGTAAGCAAGCTCCAAACATTATATAAAATTTATTGATATGAAAGTGTAATCGGTTTGATTTAATACAGTTTTCGTTGAGAACTTTACACGCAATTTTACTTTGTTAACATTTTTGTCATTATTACAGGGTTGATGCAATAATTACAGCCAGTCTTGTATACTGGTCCTAATTTTGAGGCGGAAATAAGAACAGACAATAAACAAATTTGATGATGGAAAAGTTTTGTTTAGACAAATAATTATCAAATTCACCACAAAGAAATACGTACTGTGAGGTGTTGGCATACGCATTCATAGTTAGCACGTTTTAATCCAAATTGCCAGTTTTCCAGGGAAACATATTTTTCAAATGCATATTGCAACATTTCGGTTGTATGAACAATAATGTATGTTTAAACAAATAAATATCAAATTTATTAATGTTTAAGTGCAAAATCGATTTAATGTGCAGTTGAAAATATGAAAAAGTTCAAAGAGCAATTAAATTGTAATGCATTTTTTTCTTTTGAACTTTGACCGTGACCCCGCTGGTTTAAACTCACATACTACGCCATAATATCTACTTAAAAAATCCACTAGTTAATAAACAATATATTTTTATTGAAGTCATATTTTTGCAAGATTTTTTTGAAAGATTTTCCATCAAAATTTAAATCTTTTGAGACCTTCAATTTTGTTTACTTACGACCTTATCGAAATTTCATTGGAAGATGGTCAAAAATATATGAAAGAGAATTCTTTAGAGTTAAAATTCATCATAGAGTTAGGGGTGCATTCATTTTGTAAAGGATAAAAATAGTCGAGACAACATTTTCGTATCTTTTCGAGAAAGTGGTTAAAATCATGTTTAAAAGTTCATATAAACCTTGTGAGCGTTTGACGCCTCTATGAATTATCAAGTCCTTTTTACAAAATCTTAGTCTTGGTCTCACAATTTGTACTATAGAGTGCAAATGATGTTTACAAGTAGTATTGTTGAGACTTTTGATGAGATTTGAAGACTATCACATCATAGTATTGGATTTTAGGTGCATTTTGAATATGAGTACATAAGTGTACAATCAAGTGCAAAAATGTACAAAAGTATTTTATATTGCAAATATGATGAAATTTGGTTGATTCA
Organism: Schmidtea polychroa; assembly: GCA_959609185.1. Lineage (NCBI taxonomy): Eukaryota > Metazoa > Platyhelminthes > Tricladida > Dugesiidae > Schmidtea > Schmidtea polychroa. Next base: position 5,164 of record CAUHTR010002510.1, on the reverse strand, counting down.
TGTTTGGCAGCACATGTAGGGTCTCAAATGAACCATGGAAAAATTATGGTGTAAACACTTGTAAACTTTCTGCATTCAAGAAATTTTGGCCTCATAGCTCATTTTCAATTCATTAAACAGACAATATTCAGAAAGAGACACGTCGACTAAATGGTTAATAAGGAATGACCTCAAATCCAGCCACTCTATTTTATTCTTGAGCAACACAACTGGTTTGCATCTGTGCATTGTCATGCAGAAACCAGTGAAGAAGTCCCCTAGGTTTTCGACCCAATCTTCATTGATTGTTTCCCTTTTATAACAAAGGAAGTCGGAACCACTCGGTTGTAGCTCCAAAACACGATCAACATGAGCTCAGGTGGATATGTGGTTCCAGAACGGACTTTCTAAACTTTGACTTCTTTAGGTACCTGGAAATCCAACGACTCATGAAAACCTAAAAGTGTTTTATCAACGTTGAATAATTCTGTAAAAATCTAGATGGGAAAATTATGGTAGCATTCTTTCTGTCAATATGCACACATTACTAAAGTAAGAAACTTTGGAACGAAGCTTTAGATTACGTTATGAAAATTGAGGTCCTGTAACAATTGTCCTATTTATCTTTTGGAGGCTTCTAGGGCATCCACCAGCTGTCTGGTTATTACTCGACGATCCTTAAGTATTATTTTCTTCAATTTTTCTTTATTGTTCTCATTTGTCGAGAATATAGGACACCCTTCTCTTTCTTCATCATTCGCACTTTGACTGTAGACTTTATGACACATTTATTTAAATAGGCTAATGTCAAATTTTCAAAGGTTTCTTGGGTGCCTTGACCAAGAAAAAGCAAAACCCAATGACACTTCGACAAATTTGTTGTAAGACCTAAAATAAAAAAAATCCTCAAAACTGTCAGTAAATTATCTATAAAATTTTAACAAAAAAGCTTAAAAAGTCTAGGGTAGGGTTGCCTTGGTAACCAGTGCCATACGTATTTGATCAACATAAAAATACCTACTTTTCTTACAAACATCTAACGGGCTCATGTCTATCCTGTCATTGATGTCGGTTAATCATGAAAAAGTGTATTTAAATGACCTCATAAAATCATTTGTAAAATATTATAAAAACATTTCCTTTCATTTTCTGTCATTTATGGTCTTTCATGTATTAATAATAAATTATCTTTGTCCCCACAAATTAAAATTATATTCCTATTGTGAGGGTGAATAAATTGAATAAAATAAATAAGTTTAAATTTAAATTATGAAATGATGAAATAGCTTGATTGTAAAATTCATAATTTAGAATGTTGAAATTTAAAAAGATAAAATATGTATTGAATACTTGTGTATGAATATTCTCTATTCAATTGTTAACTCATACTTGTTAAAATATCATCAAAAATATTAAAATAAATTGTTAAAATAATTTAAAAAAATGAAAATTGTATAAGATATTTGTTTAAATAATATTTTATTTGTATTATAAAATACAACTATTATTGTAAAGTTTGTATCACATTATTATTCCATGTAATTTTTTTTTCCCATCCGTACATATATATGTTTCCTTCGAAAAACGTCAATTTTGAATTTTTTGTTAAATTTATTGATTTTGAATTTTTATAAGTTTGGCATTTTATTGATTTACACATTCTAATTATTTTGCACCACTCTAAATGAATACACTCATACCTCGCTTTACGGCCTAGATACGTTCCAGGAAAGTTGGCCGCAAAGCGAAACGCCGCATAACGAATCAAATATTCAGGATCTTCAGTTTTTATGCATTCTGGCCACATTTCACACTTTTTTTGGCCGTATAACGAAACATTTTAGGCCGTAAATCGAAAAAGTGCCGTAATTAAAGTAGGCCGTTATAGCGAAAAGCCGTATAGCGAGGTATGAGTGTATTCTTAATTTAACACATTCGCTACCACACACAATTTCATAATTTGAAAATTAATATTTTTTAATAGCATATTATCCTAATTTATTATTTTCATATTTTCTCAATTAATATATTTGCATTGAGATATCTCGTGGTTGGCAGCGAATACGTTAAGTAGCAACATTCGTTTTTCAAACTCAAGCCAAAAATTACTAGTTAGCATATATCTTCAACTAACAGTCTAAAAACACGACTACAAAAATAATAATCGTTTTACGAGCTAACTCGTAGTTGGCCTAATAAATGAAACATCATATACGAATTATCTAGTAGTTTGTAGTGAACGTTTTAAGGAATCGATCAAATAATGACTATTAAAACTTTTTAAAAATAAAATTAAGGCCTGATATGTTTAATTGTATAATTTAATAAATTTAATTATGTGCCATTGGGATTTTCAGCACCCCATTACATCATAATTTTGTTAAGCTTTAATTTTTCATATTTATTATATTATTTAGTTACATTTTTCCTTAAATATTTTATCCGATTACATTTGAAATCGAAAATCACACTTTTATGATCCATTTTAATGATTTATTTAATTGATACAATCTGAAAATTTAATTTATTAATAATGTAACTATTCAATTATTTAATCGGAAAGGTGCTTGAAAATGTTATCAATTTTATAACTGAATTGCATCATTTGTTTGAATTATTTTATATTTAATGAATTTCAATCCAACTGAGGTAAATTTAATTTTTATTCTTTCATATTTTAATAAAACTCGATAAAAAAGCATGAATATTTTTATTATAATTAACTCAGATTTGAAAACTAAAATTTATATCTTTTGAATAAATAATGCAGGATTTACGATTTAAATAAGTTTAATTGCGCTTGACCGATCCCCCCCCCTATTTTTGAGATAAATTTGTTCACAATTTATATATATATACTCAAATTTTGTATAAAAATTTTAAAATGTCAAATAGGTTTTTATAAAGTTTTTTATTATTAAATTATGATATTACGACATATTAAAATGAAAAATTAACTGGAAAAAATGACATTAAAATTGTAAATTTCAATAAAATTATGATTCATGTTCTTTGTTAAATGGACTTTTTAAAATGCCGAGTGCAGTGGTGTTAAGTCTGAGTTTAGAGTTTCCAGGCGTCTTACAATTTAAATAATTGTCCTACGTACTACATGAAAGAGAAATTGTCCTACTTTGAACCATTTTCCCTTTAAACCATTTTCTAGATAAAATATTTAAAAAAATTCTGAAAATATTTTTTAAAATGTTTGTATGTATTTGATTTTATTTATTTTTATAATATCAGTTATGATAAAGATTTGATAAAATCAGCTTAATAAAGTTAACAAAATTTATTCACTGAATAGGTAAGTGTAAATCAATGTTTACTTTTTTAATATTAAGTTTTAAAAAAAGAATTGCAATTATTTTAAATATTATTTAGAATATCATTAAAAATTTAAAAATACATTTTGAACAACTATACTGCTAAAATGAACATTACAACAAAAAAAAGATGTTATTTTAATGATAGTGGCAACAGGAGTATAAATGGGTCAAAAGATGTAATGATTCTCAAGGACAATGTAAATACTGTCTAAGTACATTTTCAATAGAATCAAAAGGTATCAATACTGTAAAACAGCATGAAATGAGTGAAAATCATCGCTCAAAATTAAAAGCATCTGCCAGTTCTCAATTAATGGAAAAATTTATTATTAAAAAGAACACTCCAGAGGAACTAAAAATTGTTGCTATTGAACTAAAAAAATAAAAAAATACAGTCCTACAATTTGGATATTTGTCCTACGTACTAAATGAAAAGGACATTGTCCTACTTTGAGCCTCTAAACATGTGGCAACTCTATCTGAGTTAGACAGCTCACTTCTATCTATTATTATCTTTTATTTTTAACCAAAAAAATAACATTTGTAATTCAATTTTTTCTGAAAATAAATTTTTCCCCATCGATTTATTCATAATTCTTCTTTATTTTCGAAATGTATTAATTCAAAAATACATATGCTTTAATAATGGCTTTAATATTTTAATTTATAATTTGAAAATTACGATCTGGGATGTCATCTAGCATTCAATATTTTGTTTATTCAACTCACAAATCTGTTATAATTGAAGTTCAACAATCAACAAAGGTTTTCTCAGAGTTTTCTCAGAAGACTATTTTAAATATTTGATCGAAATGGAATTTTTGAAAATGAAGGTAAATCCATCCAAACGAAACGTGATACGCTCATTGAATATGTGGTTTATAAATGAGCCAAGTCATTTTGGATATATCAAACTTTTATAAACATTATTGGATAATAAATTTGCATAATCTACGTTGAGTTATTTTATTTGGTTTGGTGGGATATTTGAGAATCTAACTTCATTTGCTCTTGATCATAGGAATGACTCAGCACAGGTAACTTTTTTTAATATTACACTTTACAATCTCTCGTATTCTGTTAATACAATTGAAATGAATTCACTTGACTTAGAGGAAGATAACCTTATGAGATACTGTTTCAAGTAAGTTGACTAAACTAAGCTGATCACATGGACTCCTTATTCACCTTATGATGGATTGTAGATTATGTTTGGATTCAAATTTATGATCCCAAATTACTATTATTTATTGTGGGTTATCCCAATTTAAATCAAAGAAGAACAGTGTCACAAGCATAAATACAAAAACTACATTCTAATAATACTGCTTACCAGAAAGCCCTTTCTAAGTCATGTTAATTTTTAATATTTTTAAATTTGATTAACCAATTTAATTTTAGTATAACATTTCTGAAATTTGGGATTATTTAATGCAACTTTTTTTATATAATATGTATAAAAGAACCTGATATTCATTATTTCAATTTACTTATTTTTCGCATGTAAGGAGAGGAGAATAATAAATGCTAGGCTTGTAAAAAGTTCTGATAAGTTATATCTGCTTCAACTTTCGAGAGTCTGGACTAAATAGCAAATAGGGTCCCATGATGGGAACAGGGCCGGATCTATGGGTGGAGCGAGGGAGCGACCGCACCAGGCGCCAGAATCACACTGAAAAAAAGGCGCCTTTTCGATCAAATTGAAGAATAATTATTCTCAACAAAACTATCATACTGACTGTTATTATAACACGTATTTCTACATAATAATCTATATTTTGATAAATTTGCATTTTTGAGCGCTTTTGAAAATAATTAAAAATTATTTAAGATCATCAATGGGACAAGAAAGGTTA
>CAUHTR010002509.1:0-57457 GCA_959609185.1 Schmidtea polychroa | reverse complement strand
TTATATAAAAATGCTTTTCTTGCTTTTTTACTTGCAAATTTATTAATAACATCTGAAAAGTTGATCTGTCTTGCTATTTTTGATTCCATATTAAGAATAGCCAAGTCATTTAATCTGGGTTTAAGCATTATAGTAAACGCTTAAATTCATGCAAGCAATTTCTAGATTTTTGTTTGCAGAATTTTCAAAAACACCTAGTTAGTAGGTCAAGAAAAATACAAGGGGCATTACAAGGGTCCTTTTGACGGGGGTTCGCATCATTAAAAAGTGTAAAAATTATAAAACCGTTAACTTTGTTTTATTGAAAACCGTTTTCAGAAACGGTAACTTGTAAATACATGGTAAGGATATTTTAGTAAAACTTAAAAGATGTAAATAAACATGAGTTTAAAAAACTTTTCAAAAAGTATTTATCTGAAATTGAAATTTTAAAGCCAATTATGATTATATCGCGGGCCCTAATGGTTTGCATCGCCTGCATCGCCCTATTTTCAGTTATAACTATAAATTCAAAAAAGTCTAACACATACGCAAACAAAACTAGTGAAACCTGGATGTCGAGGCAAGTGCATGAAGTGACGATGGACACAATAACAACTGCTGTGAAAACTAAATTCCTGTGTCGTTAATTTATTATTTAATTTGATTTTGTATTTTAATATCTAAGATTTGAATAATCCCGTGATGATCGTATGGTCTAGTTGATATAGGCTAGATATCAACTAGTTGTAAGCTACAATAAATGGAGAACGAAGACCGTTAAAAAAGACAGAAAAACATATCTGTAGTCTGCGAACACATGAAATTTTCGGGTATTAGCAGTTCTGAGAACAAAGATTACCTATTATTGACGGCAACCGACTTGTGGTACAGTATCAACGTTACTACATCACAGATTACAAATCGTCGAAGTAATTTTAGGATGTGATCACAATAGGAACTCAGTTACTCACGAAATAAGTACAATTAAAGTATTACTAGTCCTAAAAATTTACCCGGATCATTTACCACATCTATTAGCGAAAGAGTTAACAATTTATCATAAACTATGTATGACAAATCTAAGTGGAAATGAAGTCAAAAGAATCTATTTTTTAAAAATCATTTTATTTTTTAAAATATTTTTATATGTGCTCAATAATTAAATATAAATTCTCAAATTTCAGTGAAATGATACTCTAAGAAATTCCGAATAAAGAAATCTATAAGAATTATTAGATTCATTTTTTGTTTTAATTTATCTCAGCAATTTGTTATTCAACTGTCAAAATAAAACATTTTAAAATTTGACTTGTTGGAATATTTTCTAAAATAAAAATGGTATAAAATTTATAATTATTTTTATTATCTACTGATGTTAAATTTTAAGGTATTACTAGCAGCTGCTATATTTTCTAAAGATGGAAAAGGTAATCATTATTTTCTTAAATAAACTATATGTAATTTTAGCCTTGCTATCAAGACAATTTGTGGAGATGACAAGAACTAGAATAGAAGGACTACTCACTGCTTTTCCTAAGTTAATTGGAACTGGTAATTTCTAATTATTATTAAATAATTAAACATTGCGCAGATGATAAGTTATCAGAGAAAAATAAAAATATTCAAAATTGTAAGTCTTATAACATTAGCATGTTTATATGATGTAGCACTAATTTTATTTGAGTTTTCATACAAATTTACTAGAATTATGTTTTTTTCTATTACATTATTGAAATGTCATGTCCTTTATTTGAAAATAGTCATTGAAATATTTTCATATTACGAATATGAAACTTAAATAAATGTTTATATATATTTATTATCATTTCATTATTTGTTAAACAATTTTTAATTGCTCTAAAAAGTACAAAATTTTATTTTATTTCCAAATTTTAATTAAATAATACTGAAAATTTATATTAACTGTGCTTTCTTCGTAGTAAATATATCATTTAACTTGGTAGTTAATAATTTGTTTTCTGCTGTAGTGACAAAAATTATCAAAATATGAATAAATCCTCAAATTGATTGACTAATGAATAAAAATTTAACATTAAACGTTATTATCGTGTATCAGTTAGTTTAATTTAAGAACTATATAAAATTAAAAAAAATAGTTTTATATTGTTATATTATCTCACTATTACTTAAATTAAATATTCAAAACTCCTAAAAATATATTATTGTCGAATTCAACGTTTTCCAATTAAATTTAAATAAAATGGTTACAGACTTAATTTATCATGAATGTCATACATTAAATTAAAATTGTCGACATTTTTTTTTTGAATACTTAATTACGGAATATACGTGGTGCGTTTCCCTGGCCTAGGGCGGAAATAAAGACAGTGGCATTTTTTTAAACACACTGATATCAACATAGTTAGACATTACCTTTATGCATAACCTATGCTACTCCATACATTTCTGCTAGTGGTGTAGGAGTTCTACAAACGCATTTTTCAAGAAATATCAGGTGTATTCCTCGAAGAATTTGACGTGTTTTATGAGAGTCTATTCTGGAAGATCTAGTTAAAGATTGATCATAATAAAAATTTCAAAATTCATACTGAATTATATATTTATTATTGGTTACGGAAAGTATCATTTAAATATTTAGAATTACACGTACATGTTAATTTATATGAGTTGATCACAGTCTTCATAGAACCAATCTCTTTTGGACAAAATTATTTAATTTTCCAAATGCTATATTTTAATTTTATTACATAAGAGAATTGACCAAACATTTACCCGAATTATGACGAGATAGATAAGATTTCAAATTCTAACCTGTCGAATCCAGTAGGGTTTTCTAATTAAATATCAATCAAAATTACTATTATAAAATTACTAAGATTGTAATAATATATATTAAATATGACACGGTTATTCTCATTATAACAACTAAATTATTATCAAATTATATCACATCCCCATTGTTAATTAAGGAATATGTTTCGGTCAAGGTTTAATGTTTTAGTTAGCGCGATATGGTCTTTTTGAAGCATTTGGTAAATTATGTGATATTTTAGCATTTCCTAATTTCTTTGTGTTTTTTCTCAGAATACTATGTATCAAGTATGTCTATTAATCTAAAAAATTTATTGTAAACATTTTACTAATAAAAGGTCTATAGAAATATATTGTCGACCACTACAGTGCCTACGACTGTATTTTTTACAGCAATTACCTCTTATGAAATATTTTGCCTGCCTTTCTTGTGCTACTGCACAATGTTCTTTTACTTTATCAAAAATTTTTACGTGATTTTTTCTCAAGGTTTCTATGACTTCTAAATGAACTTTATCAATTACTATAATCAATATGTCTATTTCTGCTTTCCACAAATTTCTGTTTTCCACATACCAATTTAGTTTATTCTCACTGTAAAATGTTTTCCATCTATTTAAATTTCTTTACAAATAGATAACAACACCATTCTGAATTTGAGATAACATAGCCCTCACAACTCCAAAGGAACAGCCTGTATCTAAAATAAATGAATAATTTTTATTTCGAATCATTAAAAGTTTAGCTGGCATCAAAGCACATTTTAAATTCTTGAAAGCCGTAATTGTTCTTTCATTCCATTCAAGAATATTATCTTTGACATATTGTATAACGGTTGAGAAATATCTGCATAATTATTTATAAAATGTCTATAATATCCACAGTCCCAAAAACACCTGTAATTCTTTATCACATGATGATCATTTCCATTTTTTCGTGCACATATTTTTTCGTCGTCAGTTCGAATTCTGTTACCATCTATTATATATCCTAAATATTTAACATTCTTCCTTAAAAATTGACACTTATCAGTATTTTTAATCTATCTTCCATTAATATATTTTTATAATTGCTCCTTATACTCTTTTTTAGTTCTGCGAAATATTAGAATATTGTCAAGATGAATAACACAGTCTGTCCAATTTTCACATTTAAAAGCAATATTCATTAATTTCTGAAATGCAGCTGGTGCCGAATGCAGTCCAAACGACGTGCAGTTAAACTCAAATTGCTCATGAGGACGAGTTGTTATTGCATTTAAATTCCTATAATCAACACACATTCTAATTGCACCGTTTTTCTTTCGTACAATAACTATAGGACAATTCTAGACGGAATTGCTTGGACTTATTACCCTAGCTTCCAAAAGTCCTTCAATCATAGTTTTTACATCTTCAATCCCACTGACACAGTTTTGGTTTCACTGCTTTTGTTGACCTTCTTTTTAATGTTTTTTTGTCGTGTTACAGAAATTCACATTTGCCTAAATACTTGTACTGGCCCTGTATCTTTATCTATATACTCTGGAAGTAGTTCATTTTTTAATCAAATCTATATCCAACTTCTATATTAAAATTTTGATAATTTTATCTAATTTGACATTTTGTTCTTCCAAGTTTATGGCTCCTAAAAATTTAGTATTTTCTAAATCAGAATTTTGAATTTCCTTTATCTCTGTCATAACATCAGTCGTACTTGGACCCGCGAAGCCAAATTAAATTAATTTAACGATTAAATGTTTGTGTTCGATACGAAAGCAATTTATTCCAATACATGTAACCCCCTAAAACGCGGTAGTTAGGTTCCTAAAAAATACCGCGTTGTAGGAAAAATTCCGCATTTTAGGAATATTTACAAAATCGAGCAATATGCCCTATTTCTTTAATTATGATATATTAAATCAAGTTTACTATTATTTTGATAAATTTTATTAAAAATTATTTTTATAATTACTATAATTACGATTAGTATTATTATTTTTCAAAGAAATTATTACCCTATTGATTTCTGTTTTGAGGTTTTGAGGTTTTGAACAATATCATGAGAAATTTCAGTCTTATTTAGATGTTGAAAACGCAAATCAGATTCTGACATTATGTTTTTCAATATGTACTTTTAATTTTACTAAAGAGATCGCTAGAGGTATATCTAGTTCAAATCCATATCCTGTCGAAATTGAAATTTTATCAACGATTTCAGATTTTGACACTACTTATTTTACTGCACAAGATCAATCTTTTGCCTTGGGATAGTCGAAATAATTCCATATATATGGCGATAAATCCGACTTCACTTCATAATTTTCTTGAAGCTTATCTAAAATCAAACTGATATCTTCTCTGTAATCGACTTTCTGGTACAAATTTTTATTTTATCTTCTCATCAATAAAAACTGTTCTTGAAGCGGTTCTGGAATGTTGAAAGGTTCTACGTAATTTTTCATATATTTTACAAATTTGTCAACATTTTGCGCAATGATAAAATTTGAATCCTTGAAAACTAATTTTGAAAGGTCTAAACTAGTTCGTGACACCATGTACAATAACTAAAATTGTAATATTAAAAAGCTTGAAGACTAAAAATCAGTATATAAATATAAATAAATATATATTCGAATTTCATATTTCCAAAATATAAATGTTTCCTAATTTTAATGAGTTATTTTCAAATGTCTATTTATGAAAGTAAATTTTCGAATAAAGAGTAGAATATTTTTATAATATTGCTTCAATGTCGAATAGAACTGTTTAACTTAGTCTGGGAATTTTTCTGAGAATGGAACGCGAGAAAGAAATAAATTCCTGGAAAAGTTAATAAAAATAAGGAAATATAATTTTAAAATTTTTTATTAATTAAAGAATAAATAGTTACACAGTCCTATTTAGTGCTTACTTCTGATTGCCAACATGTACTTCGAGTTCTTTATCAATATTCGTTTTTTTGTGTTAAGATTGTTGCATGCACAACGGTGTTTTATTGACGTAAAAAGTAGTGTACAAATAGTAGTGTACATGAAGAAAATTAATTAAAAAGGATGTTTTAAAAACACGAATGGCCAACCTAGTTGTGATGCCTCACTCAAATAAAATAAAATATCGTAAGTAAATTGAATTAATTATGTATTTTTAAAACCTGCATGAGGTTTGAAGTGTTCTAATTGTGTTTTTTAAAATTATAAATAAATAATAGTTAGTAATCAAGGATAATATTTGTTTGTTGGTCATAGTATGATTATAATGAATCAGTAGTTAATGACAAAAGTTGAAATCATAAATTAATATTGATAATTGCTTTGATTAAATAAATATTGAATTTATTGTTGCTGCTGGAATTAAATTCATATGCGAATTTTTTTGCGAATTCCCATCTTTAAAACTAATCTAACTTGAGTCTGGAAGTAATGTATTTCGGTATTAATGAATTAAATAACTTTATTTTTCAAATTGTTAATATAGTTAAAATTTCCTAGAACTGCTTTTTATTTTTTGTTATATAAACAAATTTAGGGAAACAACACACTTTTGTGGAAACTGAATCCGTAAGATATGTTTATCAACCACTTGAAAAACTATACGTTCTTTTATTAACTACAAAAGCAAGTAATATATTGGAAGATTTGGAAACATTAAGATTGTTTGCTAAAGTCGTGAGTTCCAATAGATAGTATTTGAAAAATATCTATATATGATTTCATAGATTCCTGATTACTCTAGAAGCTTAGATGAATATGACATTAAAGAAAATATTTTTGACATCATTTTTGCTTTTGACGAAATTGTGGCTTTGGGATATCGTGAAAATGTGAATTTAGCACAAATTCGTACGTTTACTGATATGGATTCGCACGAGGAGAAGGTTTTCTTGGCTGTTAGAGAAGTAAAATTTATTTTACACTTTATTACATGAAATTATTGATGTTTTTATGGACTTTATTTTAATGGTATTTATCAAGAAATATGTTATTAAACCAATTGTAGAATATTTTTTTGTTTTGCATTCGAAACAATTCTACTATTCTATATACAAATACAATTTCAATTAAAAAACTGTTTAAAATGTGTCTTTCATAATTTAAAACAAGAAAATTCTTTGACATTTTTATCCCCAAATAATTAATTTTTAATAATTTAATTTAAATTATTATTTTCATAACTGGACGGAACAACACTTGATAAAGGCTGTGCCGAAATATATATTGTTTTGATCCATAGCAGGAGTCGGCAACATTTTGGCTATGTTGGGCGGATTGCGTTTTTTGAGAGTGTCGGCCCGGAGGGGTTCTTAAAAATATATGAAAAAGTTTATCAAAAAGCATTTTTTCAATTTATTTAAAATCAATCAAATATTGAAGATTCTTAAAAATATTTTAGTTCTACATATAAGTAAGTTGACAAAAAACAATGTATTTTAAAAAACTTTATTCACAGCAACCTTTTCAAGGTAAATAATACATATTGGCTTTCCATTTTGCTCGATAAAAAATAATCTAACGTCCAAGTATCTTAAAAAATTCGTCACCCGCCATCTACTTTCCCGATCTTTGAATTCACGAGTTAATTTAAATATTGAATTTTAATGAATATTAAAGCAATTTTTATTTATTAAATTTATAATCGTTATTTAAAATGTGGTCACTGGTCAGTCAAATATCTTCATAAACTTGTAAAAATTCTTTGCAGATCGTAGGTTTCCGACCCCTGATCTATAGTTTTACAGATATTAAAATGAAAATTATTGAATGGAACATGAATCCAAAAGATAAATAAAATAATATTTTGTATGATAATTAATCTATTTTATTATTAGAATCAAGAAAAAGAAGCCAAAGAAAAAATGAAACTTAAAGCTAAAGAAATTCAAGCTAAACATGAAAATAAAGGAGGTAATTATCGACAAGGTTATGGTAATACCGGATTCGGAAGTTCTAATGTCTCATCAAATTCCTATACTTCACCAGTAGCTTCAGTGGATATAGGTAATGGTTATCTTATTTCAGTTTCAACAGATTGAAAGCCATTTTATTTCCATATTGGCTTTTTATTATAATTTTTTAAAAAATATTAAATGCCCATAATATTCTAAAATATTGTCACTATATAAATCTCTGTTATTATTCAAGTATAACAAAAATGCAATATATCCACAGCCGGCTGTGGGTTTTGTGGGGACTCGGGAAAATATTATATGCGGGGCCCTTTCCCAAAAAGAAAGAAATAATACATGAATATAATTTTATCAATTTATTTAATGAAATATTTATTTCTTCAATATATTCAATAATATACATACATAAACATAATATTTTTTGTATTTATTAAAAGACTTGACTATGAATTTTGATATGTTTTGACTATGTTTTTTGATATTCACGAATTTTCAGCACTGCCTTTTTCAAGTGAATTTAATATTTTTTTATTCTTATTACGTAAAAACTTTTTTTACTGCTGATTTCTCGATAATGTCATCAAAATTTATCGGCTTTGTTACCTCCTACACTATTGACAACATAACCATCTTGTTGCATAATTTTTAATTAATTTTAATTTGGAAAACTGCGTTTGGCGGAAGGTACTGAAACAGGCGTTGTTAGTTGTTAGCATAATTTTCAATGCTATATATGAAAGCGCGGGGCCTCGAAAAAAATCCCCGAAGTTTCGACCTTTGAGCCGGCTCTGAATGTATCATATGTATTTGGATCAATATAAGGTCTCAATTAAATCATCAGAGTATCATATACGATGTACGTGGTTCCTTAAATATTTCATTGTCGTAAAAGTTAAATTTCTATTTGTTTAAAAAATTTATGTAGTAAAATTGAAAAAAACAATGGGACTTTTTTAATACTTTTCCTAATTGAAGTTCGTTTTTCAGTGAAAACTAGTGTATTGAAATTGAGTTATAATATATTATTGTTTTGTTAATATTTTGTTAACGAATTGCACTTCTTTTCTGACAACTTAAACGGTCTGATGGATCATTTATTCACAAAGAACTAATTACGATCTGTATCAGCATATTTTTATGAATAAAAAATAACAACATCGTGAGTTCTTACTTAAACTGTAATTTCTTTATGGACTAAACTCGATTAGCATGATTTTTAAATTTTAGATTTTTTAGAATTAAATTAGACAATTATTTGCAAGTGTTACAAATAAATTAAATGAAGGGCTTTTACTTTGCTTGAAATATTTTACAATATTAAATTGAAAGAAGTTGTCAAAAGAAGCAAAGTTTCGTACATCGAAAATGTATCTACTAATATCATAGATATTGCACTTCTATTTCAATGATTTTAAAAATCTTACTATTGAAGAATTGTTTTAGGATAATGAATTTCAGATGCAGATTTACGGGAAATAATGAGGCGGAAGTTAAGGAAATCCGTTTTAGGATAAATCGCATAAATGAAACTGCGTTAAACGATGCATAAGCTTATAAAATTGGTGGGTGCGTTCAAATTTCAGATACTGTTCATTAAACTAATTTTGAAAATTGACGTAACAACAAATCCATACATGAATTATACTAAAGATTGAAATTATAAATAAATTCAATGCGAATATTAATTTTTAAATAAAAATTTATAACATGTAATATTCACAGATTTGCCAAGTAAGAGTTTGTTGAACGTTAAAACTAGTAAGCCTAAGCCATCGGTTGGAAATGCAATGCGACTTGGTGGAAAAACACATGTTGTTGATAATTTTGTTGACCAGTTAAAAGCAGAAGGAGTTACTGTTGAACAGAAAGATGAAAAACGTACAAGAGGAATATCTGGTTCTTCCAGTCAAACAATGAAATCTGCCCAGGCTTCTTCAAATGAAGAGTAGCAATAGAATTATCCTAATTTTTAGTTAATGATTATTTTAGTGTATTTGTGCGTATTGATGAAAAATTGAAAATTGAATATAGTCATAATGCTGGATTATCAAATATGGAGCTTATGGGTATTCTCATGTTGCGTGTTGCAAATAAAGAAAGCAGCATGTTATCTTTAAAGGTGAATCTCGGAGAAGCTGCTCAATTGCAAACACACCCAAATATTGATAAGAAAATGTTCCAGGTATTTTGAATGTTAATGTTTTTTTCTTAAAAGAATCGATATTTATATAAATTATTAAAATGAACTTAATAAATTTTACACACACATACTTTCGAAAATATTTAGTTTTTAATGACATTTTCAAAATTTCAGGACATTTAGATAATTAGAAGCTAAATTATGATGTAATAAGGAACAGTACTTTGTAAACAACTATTGCAAATTGAATAAAGAACAACTAGTGAACAGTGTTGTAAAAAATATCAAAATCACCACAAAACTTGAAATTTTGCAAAATGCCTATGGTGATAAAAATTTGTCATTAATAAACAATTGAGCAGCTTAAACGATTTAAGGAAGGTCGTGAAGATTTTAATAATGATGGACGTCCGGTTCATCCAAAACTTGTTGTTACAGAAGAACATATTGAAAAACTAAAGTAAAAATACATAAAAAACATCTATAATAATATTTATAAAAATTGAATTATAAATACCGAAAACGATAATTCATTCCAAACATGGACACTACAATAGCTTATCGATTGTTAATGACTTCAAAAAGAAGCAGAATTTTAGCTGTATCATTCACCACATCCATGGGATTTCGTTTAATGTTTTTATTTTCTTTCCCCAAAACTTCATTTGGAGGTTATTTTGCATCTATTTAAGATATCCGATTTTGGACTACCACCATTCTTCAAAAAAATCCCATTCAATGACATAGACCACTCATTTGATGTATCTATTGAACATGCTAATCATTGTATTTTTCAAGGAGAATAATAGGAATGATTCAAAAATGTTTTTCTGAGTTCCATTATAATTCATTCCGATTACTTTTGGAAGAGAGTTAATAAATAAAAATCAACGTATTATTGTTTGAGAATTACATTATTATTACATAATTATTTGACAACGACATTTTTATTTCAATATAATCTGAAGTTTTTCTTGATATTCATGGTAACAGTAACTATGTACATGGAGTTTAATTAATTAAGATTCAACTAGGAATAAAGGTAAGACATCTGAAATAATAAAAGACATAAAGTACTTATTTAATTTATTATTATAACTACAAGTATTTTTCCAGGCCTTAACTCAACTGGTTAACGATGAGTTTTTATTCTAGTAATAAAATATTGGTTTTAAATAAAAGCAAAATTAACTGATAACCACTGATCTCTTAGGATTTTGCGGTTGTTGATGTACGTCCTTTCATTGTTGATGTAACACATTATATGTTTATCAGATCATTACTTCGATTTTCGGAGGGGAGAATCACGATAATAAAGTTGTGAAACTAAAAATAATTGTTGATTGCGATTCTTCAAATATTTTAGTTGCACAAATTTAAGAAAGAAAGTTGTCGTTTATTAATTGTAAAATCTTAAATCCAATCAAAATTCGGTTGGATGTGTTTATTCGAATATCGCCACGGTGAATCAAATAATTCATTGAAAAATACATGACAAACGCATCGACACAAAATAGATGACTTATTTATCAAATAAATGCAGAAAATTTATCAAAAAAAAACATTGAGATTGTCGATACTAACAAGAATCGAAAAATATAAAAACTGGGGTGAAAAATTAAATTGAAAAACTGGAAGCAGAATTTAAATCTTCAAGGATCATGGATCGTTGGTTCCATGCCAAGAAATATATTATAGACATTTATACGAACATGTTTCAAAATCTATTCCACCGACCGATGAAATTGCATCTTGTTGTAATTATTGCGATCTATTCAATATGAATTTGTATGCTGAAAGACCAATAGGCTTAGTTCTACCTGAACAGTGGCTATGGGAAATAACTAATGAATTCATTTACCAATATCAATCATTTTGTCATCATCCCAACGAATGGACATTCCGACAAGATTCGTATTGTTTAAAAGAAATAAAAATTTGGCTTAATATGTTAAATGAATTTGACTTGATCAGTAGTGTTATGTAAATAATTTCTTTTTAACCGAATTTGTATTAAATATAGTAATATTTTACCATGGATATGAATTTCCAAAAAGTTAAATAGTTTATTACACGATCATTCATTCTTGATTTTTATTGATTTCTTTTAACAGACTTCAAGTATTTTGCAACCTAAGTCTGCAGAAAAAGCTTTCCCAGTCGGTCAAGATATCGGTCTTTTAAAATGGCGACTTCAAACTCAAGAGGAAGATCAAATGCCTCTTATTAGTATATGAAAAAGTTTCATTTAGATGTCATTATAATTTTCTTTTTGTTCAGTTAATTGTTGGCCCAATAAAACCAATGGCGGTTGCACTGTAAATATTGAATATGAATTGCAAAAAAAATCATTGAAACTTGAAGAAGTTGTTATATCTATTCCGCTTCCGTATTAAATTCGATCTTTATAAATAATTTTTAAATACAAATTTTCAGTTCAAATTCGGGAGCACCCGTTGTGAAAGAGTATGATGGCGAGTATTCTTTAGATGCTCGCAAGACACATGTTCAATGGGTCTTACCAAATGTTGATGAAGAGAATTGCACTGGAAGTATGGAATTCGAAACCAAAAATGGTCAGGTTGAGGATTTCTTTCCAATTATTGTTAGTTTTAATTCGACGGAAACATTTACTGGTCTTAAAGTATGATAATGAATAAATTAATGAATTGGATTTATGGTGAGTTTCAGATTATAGAAGTATTGGACGCCTCAAGAAATACAATTCAATTCGGTTCTGAAACGTCGTTTATTACAGAAAAATATGAAATTGTTTAAACATAACTTCTATGTTTATTATTTGGTTTATTTTAATAAAATATATTAAAATTGTTTTTTTATTAGTGATATTTTTTTAATCAGATTGATTTCTTGAACTGAAATTTGTTTAAATACGAAATAGACATTGTATTTATTGAGAGAAAAGGGACACTTTTTACCATTAGATGCCACGTTTACATCAGCCGGTAAGGAAGGAGGCCGCATTTGTTTAGAAAAAAATGCTGATTGAAAATTTTTAGAAAATTAAAGAAAAGTTAAGTCGAATTTCAATATTTTATATATCATTTTTATCGTAACAACGTCAAACGATTTATAATTGAGAATTTTGATGGAATTGAAATTCCTTGTTTACATTTGGATGTATGTTAATCTTGGATGAAACCCAAATTATTTTTGTAATCTTGATCCAAAACTGGTAGAGGTAAATAAAATCTCACAACTTGATATTTTGAAATTACATATTTGACGTTAAATATAATTAAATCCGGAATGTTGTTAAACGAAACACTTATGGCCAAGTAAATAAGAATAAATAACATGAAAATTTTCCCGTATATACTCGCATATCAGCTGACCCCCCAAATTTGGTTGATTAAAATGTCAAAAATAGATGACCCGCGTATAAGCCGACCTATTAAAAATGATATTTTGGGTAATATATAATTTCAAATTATGCAATTAACTAAGAACCATAACAATTTAACATAAAATTAAAAATTAATCCGAAATTACTCGGCCTATACGCGAGTATACACTGTAATTAAAATTCGATAGAGATATGAGTGTAAAATTAAATAAAAATTAAAAAAAAAGTTGAATGCGAATGTGATTATTATGAATCGACGGGGTCCCAAAGCAGAATTATTAGAAAAATATAAACTAATCAATTTAAGTCTTAATGACGACATTAATAATTTCGAATGGAAAACAAGAGTAAAATATGAAACAAAATATAGATCACTATATATAGTTTGAAATTGGATTGATGAATGTCAGTTTGGTCTTATATAGGGTTAGGCAAATTTTACTATGACAAACATTGTTAAATTTTGTCAAAACGATTATAGAATTCGATTTCGCAATTCGTGTTGATAAGATTCGTAAAGAACTAAATAGTTTGAGGTTGTTTTTTTCGGGAACACCTAATTTTAACCCAAACTAATATGACAAACCTATATAATCTTTTCGATTTCAGTATTGAAAATAAAACTTATTTTTGTTGGGTCTTGTAGTTTCAATATAAAGGACAATGTGGAGTCAGATTCAAGTGGTTTCCCGACGAATTTATTCAATAACTCAACAAAACAGCTTAAATATGATTGTTTCACTTTTAATTTTAATTGTTCGCCATTAATGGTTTCATTTAATTGATATAAACTTTAAGAAAAAATAAAAATTATAAAAAATTAATCCACATATTGAAAATCAAAATTTTATTCAATTTTGTGATTAATTAAATGTGCTCAAGTTAATTGTGGAAAATAAAAAAAATAATTTCAGCACGATTTATTTAATCTCATTTTATTTATTTATTTACATTTGGCATTACGTTTCAATCAATCAGGTATAAATTCATTTATTGATTTTTTTCATAGTTTATTTTAAAAATTTAAAACAGTAAATATTTTCATGGATATTTTGTGATCAATTCGATGTATTTTGAACATATATGCACAAAATGAAAATTTAAAATTGGAATTAAAATGTTTAATCTTTACAAGACTCACCAAAAATACGATGTCTTTTACTATGACAGATGCATATACATTTACGGAATTTTCAATTGTTCTGGAACACAATTTATACACAATGAATGTAAGTTTGTATAGTTGTAGAGATTTATGTTATCATCATTTTTCAAATACTCAATTTTTAATGAAATCAAATCAAATTTAGCATAATTATCTGTTATCCAATAGAAATTGAATATTGAGAATAAATAATTTCTAGACTTTATTTGAATTGGCAAAAGTTTGAAGAAAAATATTTTTATTTATTTTAAACTAAAGAGAAAAATCCCATTAGTATTGGCAAGAATAATACCTTAAAAATTATATTAATTTAATAAAATGTTAAGGTAAAATTTTTTGTTGTTCATTTTCTTGCATTGGCCATTATTTTTTGAAAATTACACTATATTTGCGAGATGATATTTTGAATTATTTTTATTACAGCAGTCATAATGTAACAATTACACTTTCATTCTCAATTAAGAATCTTCATCACTAAGTTCAATTTAGATCTTTGTAGATCACAGATACTTTTATTTCCATAAGATTGTCTATCAGATATTTTATTAATTTTTTATCTAAATTTTATCGTTTTCAAGTATAAAAATAATTTCTGAATTTTGAAAATACTCAGATCTTTGTACAATGTATGGCAAATTAAAAAGTAACCTGGTCATGACGTTTTAAATCTTCGCGTGGGTCTTAACAACTACATATCATGGATGAAAATAATACCAAATGACTAAATAGCATTAAGTTAGGGGTTTCTTGGGTAAAATCAAACATCAGATAGGGTTTGTCAAGCGATACAACTATATGATTTATTTGAAATCATTTTTTATTTTTTGAACTGATAATTTTATTAAAATAATTAATATGAACTGCCTAATATTCAGGCGAACCAGTGTTGTTGAACAAATTTTAATGATCTCCATTGGACTTTATTACTTTTGAATTATCAAACCTCTCAAAGGTTTCCATATTAAAAAGGAATTTAGTTTTTCAAGAAACTTAAAATATTTAAATTAAAAATTTCAAATTTTGTCTGGTAATATTTTTCATTTTTTCTACCTTTGCAATTAAAACATTTAATTATATATTATTTGTTTAAACTAATTAGATATCAATCTAATTAAAGCAATTAAAAATTACTATTACTATAATAAGATTAATGAGTAAGAAATACCGAATAACTTTTTTCGTATCAAAATTCAAAGTTGTGATTTTTCTATTTCCTCTTATTTATTAAAACAAATTTTGTTTTTAATTCATTACAATTAGTAAAATTCTTTTATTTGAATTTATCACTAAATTAAATTACTGTTTTTAGTAATTTGTTTTTGTATTTAAAAATTTATTATTTAAATTCTAATTGGTTTACTGAAGCCAAGTATTATCAGTAACATGTATTCTCGGGATTTTTAGTTTTGAAAATAAAAACTAGATAAGATTTAAACGTCTAATAATAAAAAATTATAATTTTACAACAACAAAAAATAAATCATAATAAATTTGATGGGTTACAGGCAAACTTTAACCATATCCTTTGTGGTGATTTCAGTATAAACCAGAATAAAAACGGTTAACCATTGTACGTTAGGTTATTTTATCAACTTTAATACTGTATCTAATGGTTAAATGCTAGTATGAAGTGAGGTCACTAATGAACTATAATTAGCTAACATTCTTACAGTTTCACGGACTATTGTTAGAAGATATATGTTCGATTTTAAATAATGATCCCTTTCCAAACCTCATTGTAAGACAAAACGTTTTTCAAATTCTATTTTTACGACATTTTCATAATATTAAAACAACATTAATTGTTTAATATTACATTATTTCTACATCCCCACCAGATTCATCTGAATCTTTAACAACTCTTTTTCTAATATCGCCCACGTGTCGCGGCATATCGTATCCATTACATCTGACTAAAAATTTTGTATTTGATAATGGTTTAATGATATGTCCATCTTTCCATCTTTCTGTGCATTTTTGATTCAAATTCGGTTTTATCCATACTGGGTCACCAGCAGAATATTTTGCTTCGATTATTATCTCTTTTTTATTGTAGCTTGGCAGATTCAGCTTTGGATTATATCTAAATATGGCTCTAGATGGACAAATATTATTGTTGTTTGGCGTATTGTTGAACCAGTACACAGCTTCTGCGAGGGACCTAGCTGCTAGCGATTTGATTGTCCGATGGCTGCGTTCAATGATCCCGTTTCCCCCTGGACGGTTCACTGTTCTAAATACCAACTCAACATTCCATTTATCTGCTAATTCTTGAAATTTTCTAGATCTAAAAGATAAGTAATTATCTAATAATATTTCACTTGGAGCTCCTCTTTCATATAGCACTTCATTTAAAGCATTACATATCTCTTCTACATTTTCATTCTTAATTTTCTTTCAAATTGCATTTCTCGATGGTCCACAATCAATAATTGTTAAATATTTATCTTTAGCAAATTTAGCTATATCAATTGCTAAACGGCACCAAGTTTCATCACAGCTTAGTTCACTTTTCTCCCACGTTACTGGCGCTGGGTCAATTGATAGGCATTGATTACAACTTGCAATTATTTGTGAGATCTCATTATCCACATTTAGTAGCCCCGCTTCCGATGCTAAGAATCGCATACAATCTTTCCATACATGGCAGTTCTTGTGAATCTCTAATAACACATCTTTCGAGCTTTTTTGATTGCCTAGAGCTGCGACTTCTTTTTTAATAATCATCCAGTTGGCTGGTACTCTCGTTAATACATCAGCCTTGTTATTTTCTGTATATACAAACTCATTGTCCATTTTAAGTTCATACTCAATCGCTAGATCTTTTAAAAGCTCCAGCCTTCGTCGTATTAACAACTCTCAATTTGCTTTTGTATGTATTTTTCTGTCGCTTGATAACATTGCTGTTAACCCAACACACAACTGATTTACTATCGTATTTAATTTTGATGTACTTTAGATTCCATTTAATACATAAATTTATACCCTTCACAATCGCTTCTAATTCCACCAAATTAATAGTGTCTTGAATCATCAGGTTTTCGCAACCAACACGCATCTTCAACCACTGAACCTTCCATTTCTAATACAATTCCAATGGCGATCGAACTTGCATCGCACCAAATTGTGCCTGTCTGATTGCTGGGAACACTCCAAATACCTGACGATGGATCTCTTTCATTCACTTTTTCTAATAACCATTTTACTTTGTCAACGATATGATTTTCTACTGAATCATCCCAATTTCCACTGGATAGCCTCTTGATATATGAGCAAGCTGACCGCAACCACCCAAACACAGGATAAATTCCAACTAACTGGCCACATAATGAATACAGCTCTTTTCTTGAAAGCCCTTCATTTAATTCATTTATCCGAATATCGTTCGATCTTTTCCAATGTAGTTCATTATTCTTTCGAAATACATCAATACCTAATACTCTTACACTGAGAGTATCCTTGACCTTTTCTTCTTCTTTACTTATCAAACCAAATTTACGCATTTCTGCACTTACTTTACTTGCTTTAACTTCATCTAAATTCATCTACGAATATATCGTCTATGTATGAACTTGTGCTATTCTTGATTGATTCATTGTTGTTCAATACTTTATTCACAATCTCTGTCATTATCGTTGGTGCGATATTCAATCCAAATCCCATTCTCGTAAGCGCATATCTCTTTCCATTAACCATACAAGATTGATATCGCCACATGCTTTTATCCACGTGTATTTGCATATATGCATCAGATAAATCTAACATTGCAAATTCTTTACTTAAACATCTCCATGATCGTAATTTTTCAGAACAGATATCTGCATTCCCACTATATACATCAATATATTTATTGATACCCCTAAAGTCAAATACTGGACGCACTTTCGCTTTATTTAACTGAATTATACCCTAAATAGGTACTGATCCGATCGGTTTGCATATTGTTTTCTCGTCGTAATCAACTAGATAGCTGTTAGATATCCAAGAATTCAATATACGCATCGTCTCCTGATCCTTACTACAATTATCATAAAAGTTTGAATTTCTATTAGGTAGATATTTCGGCGGCTCTGACTTCCAATCCCATTTGACAATCCATTTCTCGTTTTCAAATCTGGCAGAGAAATTTTCCTTCAATATTTCTGACATACCACTACTAGAGCACGCTACGTGACAAGGTGCTTCTTCACAACCGAATATAGCTTTTTTATTCAATCGAACTCCACCAAACCTATTAATAGCATTCACTCCTAAAATTACATCATAATTGGATACTCGTTTCGGGTATATTAAACAATCAATATTAAATAACTTATCTCCAACCCATATATCAACTTTACTTCGCTCAGCATATATGATTGAACCATCAAGCATCGCTACCGCAGTCATAGATTTTCGTGGATTTCCTTTTACTATAGTGGTAGTGCTGCCCGAATCAACTAAACATGCTTTTACATCACCATTCACTTTTAGGAGTCTCACATATTCACAATTCTTGGGGTCACACCCGACTCCACATTGTGTGTAGCCCATTGATCTTTTCCCGACTTGTAAAACCTTGAAATATGTCCCATAATACCGCATTTTGCAAATCTAATATTGCGTCTTTCTGGACAGTATCTTACCACATGATTAGCACTATTGCATATATAGTATTTTCGATTGGCTTGTCTTCCACTATCTGATCTTGGTACTACTACTGCAACCGTTTCATTGTCATAAATTTTATGACTTGCGATTTTCTTTGTTTGAGCGACTAACTCATTCATTGTTGACGCTGTTGACATCTTTAGTTTATTTGACTTGGTAAGCTATTTACAAAAAATCGGATTAGTAGATCACCTGAACATTCCAACAGTGACCTTAATTCATTTACATGGACATCCAAGTTATCACCCATTAATAACTTTTTCTGTAAAAGTTTCGTAAAAGCTTCTTGGTCGCTCATACCGAAGGTTTTCAATAATTCCTTCTTCAGCATACAAAAATCCATTGTCTTGTTGCTTTTCTTTAACTGTTTGAAAACTGCATAAGATTGACCTTCAAGTAAAAATAGCATTACGTTCATGACATTTTTCACATTCTTGGCTTCCAAAATAATTTCGAGTTTGTCGAACCATTCTTCCGCATCTGTATTTTTGCCATCGAATTTTCCAACATTTTCAATTATGATCTTGTTGATTTTCATTGCCCGGATAACTTGTAAGACAAAACGTTTTTCGAATTCTATTTTTACGACATTTTCATAATATTAAAACAACATTAATTGTTTAATATTACATTATTCCTACACTCATTTTACAATATAATTTGTAATAAAATTATTACGATTGACACTAAATTTATTAGTTATATACAGCAACGACATCAAATCTACTGGCGAGGTGCATGGGGTGCTCATCCCATTCTAGTATTTCTCACGAGCTTGTCATCAAATTATTTTTTTCACCTTACACCTTTCCCCACTCATGGTGATAGTGCTGGGCGAAAGGTGACACCCGTTGCACTCCACTTTGTTTCTATACAGGATTCCAATAGAGATGCCATCGTCATTTTCCGTTTGCAGATGTTCCTGCCTATAGCTGCCGGATTTGTAATTTGAGCGATATTATCTCGATCGGATCGTGTGTGGTTGAATCTTGCAAGAGTGTTTGTCCGTTTTTGTTTCTGCATTTGCGCTGGCTTAAACCAGGTAGCTTCTAATAAGCGGCACCTTAGTTTAAGCCGTTCGGTTAGCTTCTAGTGAATTTCCTTTTTTTCATGAGTAGGAAAATATCACCCTAAAGGTTTTCAATCGCTTAAAGAAGAATCAGAATTTTTCACCCTCCCCAATTGGTTATAACCTTGTCTTTCTTCATTCACACATTCAACAGTACTATTTCTAATCACCCATCTCATGCATACATGATATCTGGATCTATGATGATGGAATTACTCTTGGTGAGTACGATTTCCTTATCTAGATTATCCATTCTCCTTCTTGTCAACTTGTCTTACGGATGTGTTCTCAAATAGTGTTCTTCCCATACTAGCAGCCTGGCCAATAAAGGGGTGGTTGTGTCAGTATCTATCCATCCTCAGGTTCATTGCTTGATTAATCGAGTCGAAAATTGAATTTTTCTTACATAACCATCGCATGTGACTCCCTGATTGACTAATAATGTTAACTGATGGGTTTTCGTGTACTTTACGTAAATTATTCATTGTCGATAGTTAGAAATATGTGATTGCTAATGATTTTATTACGCTAAATTACAACTATTGTAAATTTTTAATAATTAATGATCAACTTC
This sequence comes from Schmidtea polychroa, assembly GCA_959609185.1. Lineage (NCBI taxonomy): Eukaryota > Metazoa > Platyhelminthes > Tricladida > Dugesiidae > Schmidtea > Schmidtea polychroa. The sequence goes on along the minus strand of CAUHTR010002509.1, from coordinate 36,833 downwards.
TATTGTGCTAATGAACTTGCCCACCGGGCCTCGACAAAGTAAATGCCTAGTGATCTGCAATTAAGATCAGGACTTCACTATCAACCTAAATAGTTTGACGCTAAAGAAGATCTTCCTAAAAAGGAATCCTACAAATGGAATCACAAAGTTGCACTACTTACTTTTCGCGTGATGAAAAACTGACACAAGAGTACACAGAAAGAGGCCTTATTAGAGTAATTAGAGAGTCACGCTCTCCACTGGCTATATTTCATTCGACACCGAAGTTTACAGGGTTAACTATATGACAGGTCAACTGCCCCGATATTCCAATGGTTCAATGTTTAAATCAATTTGCTTTCTTATATGTTTTTTGGTTGTGGGCCAGAAAAGATTTAAGAAGGTGTTGTGAAAATGATTTTGAATCATAATTATAAAAAATGAAAAAACCAAACATGATTAACTTAAAACAATTTTAATGTATCCATTAAAATAAAACTTATAAATGACATTAACAAAACTAAGACATAATGATACTATCATACCCAACGCTACTTTGCACAAATCTGAGGTTACATAGTACAAAAGTCTTTTTTTTGAAGTTTTTTTATTCTAACACAAACTGAAAGTCATTGTCTTATAATTATGCACGTGACTATGAGCGGTCTAGTATAAATTGCAGTCTTTTGTACTAATGTATAGAAGAAGCCGAAATATGCCAACTAATTGCTAGTTCAATTGGCAAGGGTAAAAATAGATTCAAATATAGAACGCGTCCTAAAATTTGAACAAGATTTGAAGAATTGTATCAAGAGTTATTTAAAACCTTAAACTATCTATCTATAGTTCAACTATCTATAACAGATTTAATAAAAATTTTCTCAGCGCAAGATCTTTCGGAAGTTTGGTCAAAAATATTTGCCATGTTGTAAGGCTACCAATTGAAAAGTATTTACTCCAATGATCTTATAACATTTCAAAACGGATGGACTCGTAATCAATTATTTCGTGCCCCTTAGTGAACGCTCATTCTTCAATTTTGGAGCTTGAAATCTAAATGAACTGCACATATGATAGCTAAATATTTTACTGATACACCGAATTACTCATTGGAATATATAAGAAAATACTTAAAAACAACTTAAGTAACATGAAAATCAACAAGATAAGAAACTACTGATTCTCATCTTTGTCTATAGTTCAGACAACATGTGAGTCAAACTCATATGTGTTCATATTATTTCAATAACGAAAACTGTACCTTAAATGTACTCTAAACCCCATCGAATACTTCACTCTTGTAAGATTTATTTTCAAAATATTAAGCATTATTACCATAACAATTAATAATGATGATAACTCTACTAATAATGCTTATACGTTCTTACTAAGTTTTTTCAATCTTTCCCATAGGGGCTTCTTGTATAAATCATACAGACCGCGGACCTCCGCGCCTTCCTTTTTTGCTGTTAGATAACCGGCTCTTGAATATTTTCCTATTTTATCGTCCTCTTAGAAAAGTTTCATTTACTTTATCGCTGTATAATTCAGTCTTTAGATCCTCAGATTTTTACAAGTTTTTATACAAGTCTTTATTCACGTAATTCAATGTAATAGAGCTGAACCACTTTAACTTTATCACTTTCGTCATGTACCGTTATCTTTCTTACTTCACAGCTAATATATTTGTCTACTTTTGTTAGTGACGTTCTTCCAAGTTCGTATTTCGTCTTACAATTTGGATGTCGTTTACGAAAGCCTTCTAGTCTCTATGATGAGGCCACTGGGATTTCTTAAATTCGAAAGTTCATCGATAATTAAAACTACCAGATTCATTCGACACGAGAAGCTATCTTCATTATTGCGGCCTGTTGATTATATCCCCAAATTACCGGTCGACTGAGGCATATGAGCATTTAAAATAACCAACCAAAAACCAAAATAAACAAAATACATAAAAGTATAATCAATTAGAGAAGTACTTATCCAAATTTACAAGGATTATGTATACATGATGTATATACAATTTTTCTTCATCATCTAAAGTAATATTGAATCTATATTAAATGTATCAGTATTTGAGCAAGTTTACGCATTACCTTGATCATATAATTAATTATCTAAGGTAAATTTAATTTTCATTCGATTTTTATTTGTTTTTCACAAACATTTTTATATTTTCTTATGTAAATTCTAATGACAAAAATTAAACAAAATTTTCATATATAAATGCTGACCATCATTTCCTTTGATGGTTATGGCCTATGAACTTTGCTAAACAAAAATTTTTAAATTAATCCTATTTAACATTAATAAGTGATTGCAACCTTTTATGCTCATTAATTTTCTTAACATGTTTTTATCACTTTAATTTATTTGATTCTATTCATTGATTTAAACTGAATTTTGTGCGGTTACATTTGTATATTTTTTCGACGCAATTAAACAAATCAAAATTTTCTTGAGATATTACCCATCAAACGTTTTTAATTTCAAAATACAATTTTTGTTATACTTTTAAAAATTATATTAGTTCAATAAACTATGAAATCTTTTTTTTGATTATTTTATAAAATTCTTAAAATGTTTTTAAAAGACAATAAATAAAAGACTAAGATAATACAATTACTCATGTATCAAGTTTTATCATATGATCATTTCGGAGATAATAATCTAAAGTTAAAGTTGAATTTAACAATTTGTCCAAGTAAAAATTTTAAAATTGTAATTTTTGTATTTAAAGTTATTAACATTAATCTTTATCAATGATTTTAAAATAATTTCATAGTTTTTACTAAAAATATATTTTTAGGTATCAAATATCAAATAATATAAGAGTATATTAAGGAAATTATTTATATTTCTTCAATGACCTAGTTTTGTTTTACACTATAACGTGCACTAAATTGTTTATACTATATTTCGGAATAAAATGTTTACCTTTTTAATAAGTTAATTATTTCGTTGATTAAATTTTTTAATTAATTAATATTAATAAAGTATAATTTTTTAATCTATTCGTTCTATAATTCTTTAAATATAAATTTTTATATTGGTAGTATTTAAATTGTAAATTAAAATTTTAGAGTGAGAAATAATTGACGCGATATGAGGATTTTTGATTCAATATTACACTGTTTTTAATTGTAATTTTCTACTAAAATGAAGAAGCCTAACCATGAAAAATTGTTTATTTTAATTTTTAAAAATGAGTCATTTGAATATTTCAAATAAAGTTGATGGATCTAAAATGCAACATACAGATTTATCGAAAACTAAATGTGAAGACACAATAAGATTCAAAGAAAGTAAGAATCTGTATTACTATTGTGTTTTTCATGTACAGTATTACAGCGAATATTAGGCACAATGTGTATAATATATTTTATTTATAGATGTTTTTAATTAATATTGATAATGTAATAATATTGATAAATAATTAATTTAAGTGATTTGTATGATAATTATTTTGTTGATTTAATTAAAAAATCTATAAAATGTTTTTTTAACAATTTCTTATATTTTATATTTTTAATTTTTATCATCAAATTTAAAATTTTTTAATCATAAACCAGAATGATGATTGCATATTAAATATAAATATAGAAATTGAGGTGACGATAATTTTGTCATCATCCTATAAAATTTAATGACAACGAATCGTTGCCTGGTAACATTCAATAATGTGATAACATGCCTTTTCTTCCTATTTCTAAGGAGAGTTCGTATGCATAGATTAATATTGATTGATCTTTTCCAGACTAACAGGGTGTGTCTATATTTTCTTAGCTATCCTATGACTTAATTTCTACTGGTTATTATTATTATTATTATTATTATTATTATTATTATTATTATTATTATTATTATTATTATTATTATTTATTATTATTATTATTATTATTATTATTATTATTATTATTATTATTATTATTATTATTATTATTATTATTATTATTATTATTATTATTATTATTATTATTATTATTATTATTATTATTATTATTATTATTATTATTATTATTATTATTATTATTATTATTATTATTATTATTATTATTATTATTATTATTATTATTATTATTATTATTATTATTATTATTATTATTATTATTATTATTATTATTATTATTATTATTATTATTATTTTTATTATTACATTTTTAAATGATTAAATGTGTTTAATCTATAAACATTATTTAAAGAAAATTTTAAAATATTTATAAAAATTCCATATTTTCTAAAATGCAAATCCTATTTGTAATTAGTTTATCAAATTGTTATTATTATAAACGAAACAGAATTCAGTTAATGATTATCCCTGTTTTTTTGTAAAACGCGTTATTCAGAGTATCAGATAACTTAGATTGAGCAGAAAATATAAGATTAAAACTATAATATATACTGCTTGAAAAAAATTGTTTTTATTTTATTTTTTCAAGTTTTTAATATTAATTGACAATCCTTGATTCATTTTCACTTTGCGGTTCTTGTATTTCCATGAAACCATGCATGAAAGACTTTGTCATCCACATAATTTTAATTATTGAATTGTTGGTTTCTTTTTAACTTTGTCTCATACATTACAAAACAGTCTCTGTTTTTATCAGTAAAATAATAATAAATTCACCAATTCTACAATCACGCTTCCATGAAATCCACTGTCATTGTTAGTAGAAATTCATACCAAAGTTAATCTGATTTGCTGGCATTCGACAGGACATTGCCACTCACTTTTCGTATAAAAATAGGGTTTTGCCTCTAACTACCAACATTTTTCTTATTTTCTCATGAAACTTTTAATTAAAGTTCTCAATCACTAGAGTCAAAAATGATCTCTTACTCATTACATCTATCTCGATGAACTTTATAATTTCACCGACTTAATTTTGACTTAATTCGTTCACGACGAAGAATCGTCTGAATAGTTTCGTCATGTGGTTTGATAATTTCTTGACCAGAATCACCGCGCCTGTGATATTTAAATAATACTTATTAGAATTACATATCACCGATCTTTTCACACACTATTTGATTACTTTTCCTAAAGTATGTAAAGCTTGAATTCACACACCTAATTAGTATTTTTTCGATAGAATTGAGTTCTTTGAAATAATTCCGACTCAAAACTCAAATTGCACCAAGATATTACTATAAACTGTTTTGGAAGATATTTATATCAACGTAATTAACTCTTTATTTGCAATTTCCAATGGAGTTTTAAAGTTTTCAAGTTGAGATATAAAGCAAATACTTTGGATGAAGGACCATTTTAGTTTCAAATTATTTTCGGCGGGTCAGAGTGTAATCAGGAAATTTTTAAATTCCATGGCATACTCAATTTTTTAATGAAAAATCAATATGTAAATGTAAAGAAATGAATGACAAGAAACTATTTTTATATAAAATTTTTTTTAAATCCATAGAAATATTTTTGTAACAAAATTTTTTCCCAGTATGTAATATTTTCCAGTATCAAGATATTCGATTTCAGAAATTATTTAAAATGTTTTTTATTATGAATTTGATAAAAATATTATTTAATTTTGAGATAGCTACAAAATTAACAGCTAAAAGAAATGTTTCAGAATACCCTTTTCTTTTTTATGCGGTAGACACGTCATAACAAGATGCTTTTCTATTACACTTCCCAAATTACAAAGTCAAAAATATGCATTAGTTTACAAAAAAATTATTGAAACAAGTGAAATTTATTTTACAATTTCAGTAATCCCTTTATTTGTAACTGATGTAAAATCACTGTTATCATTAGATAACACTCAGTACATCAGATTTTCCATGGTAATAAGAGCTAAATTAAGGCTAATTCAGTTCACGAAAACCCCCTCTCATAATTTCTTAATTTTATTTGATAAGAAAATTCCTGAATAATCGTGGAAATAATAATTAGATTAATTCTTTATACAGCTCTTGGCATCCAAAAATACGACTTCAGCTTATATTGGAATTTAAAATTTCGTCCCGGATTACCATCGTTTACTAGAAAGAATTTCTCTAATTTACTACAAACCTAAAGGTTTTTTCTAATTAAATTTCGGAAGAAAATTTACCTAGGTCCAACGCGTAAATATATTTGAAGTAAAACTAATAACTATCGTCATCATTTTTTATTTTTTTGAAAATGAAATTTCGTACTTTTCATTTTCTTTAATTTTCTTATATTAAAATAAATAAATTAAAAATGTTGATTTACTCATTTGAATAATTGTTAAAACTTTTTAAAATAACTGCCACAGAAATTATCGCAATTTCTTTAAATTTTTTCCATGTTAAACAAAATTTCTAATAAATCTTAAAATGTTAACATCACACAATAACTTGTAGATTAATATAATTGTATCAGGAAACGAAAGAATATAATTATAGTATTTTGCAAAAATAGCTAAATATAGTAGGCTATTTTTAAAATTTCCTTCCAGTTTCCTTCACAATTTAATTTTCTATCCTTCGTTAATTTAATGGAATTTTTAAGACAACTGTTTTTTTTTCAGAGCAGATAATTTATTATCAAAGTATTTATAGAATTCATTATGCATCGAATTGATACATGTAAACATTCCTTTAAATATTTATTGTACTATTTCATGACCTATGATTTCATTTTTTACAAAGAAATAGTTCACTAGACAAAAATCTAAAAAGGATTTGATACAATTTTGCATTATAAAAATGCGTTAGAAAAGATTAAACAGATATTTTCACTGATTTCATTTTTGCCGATTTATTTTTCAGTTTATTATAATTTTTAATTGATTACTGAAATATAATCACAATAACTAAGGGTTTATCACATATTAAATGAATTTTACAAGGTTATCCAATAGTCTTAAGTTTTATTTTTATTCAAATACACCAAATTCGTTGCATAAGGTCGTTTGCAATAGCTGATTGCTATGAACAATAGGAAATTGATGTTTAGATAACACTTTCAGCTAATTTAGCACTACGGTGAGACAAAACTGGTTTCATATTTGTAGCTGAACTGATGTTTCCTCAAATACATATCCTCGAATATTCCAATTTGTGGCATGAGATGGCGCATTATATTTTAAAGAAACATGAATATTTCGCGAACATTTTACATTATTTATCCCAGTTTTGTAACGAATTGTTACAATAATTATTTATTATTCAACTGCAGTGTTGCATAATTACAACACCTATATTTCTAAATCACATCTTTCCAATATGAACTCTTAATGTTTGACTGAATGAAAATCACGCAAGATATGAAATGAAACCTATAGAAAGATATTTTATATAGATATTTCAATAATTTTCATAAATGTTTGTAAGACTATAGAATCAAAACAATATATGTAAGGTACACGATACAATTGATAAAAACTGCAAAAATATCGTTATTTACTCAGTGAAAGAGTAGTGAAAGCTCATGAAATTTTATCTTATTTTAAAAAGTCAGAAATACTATGATAGTCTTTGAGAAGTATTATGCCACATAAAGTTTTTTAATTCAAAAAACTAAACGTAAAATCAAATATTTAAACAAATACCTTATATATTATTTCGGTGTATAGTCTTACAAATATTATTATATAAAAATTATTGAATTAAAAACAAGATCCAAGTTGAAACCAAAAGATAAATATAAACAAATAATCTTTTGACAGATTTTAAGTATTTTCTTTGACATTTTTGGATATTTTGGATAGTTTGGAATAATTTAAAATCGAATAAAAGAAAGATATAATCATATAAATTAGTGTTGGCTCGAAAGAATTTTTTATGAGTAATTACGTGAAAGAAAATTTAAAAATAAATTAATATTTAATTTAACATTTATTTATTATCGTAAAATTATAAAGATTTATTTTTATTGTTGAAATTGATAGATCTAAAAATTAATTCTTGAACAAATTATTTTATTATTTTATTATTATTATTATTATTATTATTATTATTATTATTATTATTATTATTATTATTATTATTATTATTATTATTATTATTATTATTATTATTATTATTATTATTATTATTATTATTATTATTATTATTATTATTATTATTATTATTATTATTATTATTATTATTATTATTATTATTATTATTATTATTATTATTATTATTACTATTTTATTTACTACTGCAAAGGTTGAAACAATTAAAAAAATATTTAAAAGACGTAATGTTAAGTTTCAAAACATGGATCTTTTTAATAAAGATTTGAATAGTTGACATACAATGGGAAATGTTAGTGCAATATTGAAATGTCTTACACGTTCCTTAAATCCATCGTACTACTGCAAAAAGTGAAAAAGTGTTTTTAAAAGAGTTTCCATTAACTATAGAAATAAAATGATTTAAAAATGCAAATAGTGTAGAACAATTAATGTTAAAGGCAAAAAGGATGATATGAAGGATAGAAAATAACGGGAAAATAATAATTCTTTCTAAAAAATGCAATATTATTCGGAATGATGACATTGATGGTCATAAATTATAAATTACTAGTTTATTCAGTCAAAATATATAACAAATATAGCAAATTTCAAAATTATACTAGTGAGAGGAATAGCATAATTTCATTTAGAGTTTATAATGAGTTTATAAAAAAAAATCTACACTACGATTAGTTTAAATAAAGTATTCTAATTGTAAAAGTATTAAACGACATAATATTAACAAAGAGATAGGAGATATTTATATACGCATTATATATATATATATATATATACTACCGAAACATATCATTAATTGCATTAAAATATAGTTGACCCAGACAAACTCTCAGATTAACGGCATTCAGTTTATCAACGAAAGAAAAAGATTTAAAATATCAAATATCTTTATTATATTTATCTTTTGTTTTCACCTTTGATTTTTTTAATTCAATAATTTTCATAATCATGTTTGTTGATAATTTATAAAACGTAAAATAAAGATTAAATCCAATATTGCTTATAATCTACGTTTAACAATTGTTCATAACGACTTAAACACATACTTACTTTAAATACTTAAATTGGATGATATTCTGTCCACATTTAAGACATAACAATGGATATACATAGTATATCTTAAAAGCGGAAGTGGTTAATAATAAAAGAAAACATATATTTCTGAAACCAATTCTTAAGTGTAATACAGAGAAAATTGCTTACAACTACTGATTTAAAAAACAAGGCAAATTTGGTATTGTATTTTTTGGTCAATATAATTTCAAATAAATATTATAAAACAGTTACATTCAAATTAGTTTTACAGGCAACCCTCGAATAAAGCGGCACTTGAATTATGTTTTTAAAAATTCATTTTGATTTTCTTATAACAATGGTAATATAATTTTGAATATAACTTTTAAGAATTTAATTTTTTTCTACAATTAAAAGTTTCGTATAACACTGTTTCGAATAACAATGAAAAATTTAACCGCGCAATTCGAAAGTTGCCTGTACACCTAATTCTGTTTTTACACGATAGATACGTTCCTAAAAAAATCGTGTAAAAAAAGATATTGGCTAAATGGAAAAATAGTAGATTGATTCCATACCTAAAAAAGCAACAAAAGTACAATAAACAAGCAAAAGTATAAGTTAATGTTATAAAAAATCCTTGTTAGAGTTCACAAAAGAATTTATTTTTCATGCTTACACATTTTAATTCATTAAATATATTATATAAAAAATAAATTATGATTTGGAAAATAGAAAATAATATCAGGAATGTATTAATATAAAAAAGTAAAAATAATATAAACATAACAAATTTTTATTCATTGTCATTTTCTGACACACGTATAAGTTTGCGTAAGACTGCAATATCACTGCTATCACTCGAATTATTTTGTTCATCGTCTTGGGAAATTATTTTTGAATTATTATCACTAGTCTCCTGTGTTGATAATTCAAAGTACATTACGTTTTTACTTTATGTATATTTCGGTGAATCCCACCCAAAGAGAAAACATACCCATATAATTGACATAATCTAACCAAATTCTGAAGAATATAATGCGAAGTTAAAATGTATGTATACATAATTTGTTAAAAATGAAAATAAAAAAAATTAATAACAAAAAAAATCCATAGAATATTGAAAATCGTGTTAAAACAAAGCAATTCATGTAAAAAGAGAAAATAAATTCTTTTTAATTCGTGTTAAATCAAATTCGTGTAAAAAAAATTCGTGTAAAAACAGAATTAGGTGTATAAATAAAAATTAGTAATTGGATTAATATTTAAAAAATCTATTAAATATCAATTGTATTTTTTCATAAAAATAAAAGAACATGATTTTTTAAAATATATTTTTGCAATAAAAATCCAACACCTTACTACATGATATTATTGACATGATTGCTTTAGCAAGCTTCTGAAATTTGCTACTACGAGTTCAAGAGCATGCCCAATTGAGTGAAAACACATATTTTTGACCATAATAAAACATGCATGTTGAAAATAGACATTTACAATTTTAAAGTTTTTACTAACGATTTCAAAAACTACTGAAAATGTATTACTGATGAAATTTTGATGATAAAATAATTTAAATCCAAAATCAACATAATAAATAACCACATTTACGACGTGTATTTTGAGTGTTTATTTAATTTTATTAGAATTAATAAATTTTATTTTATTTCACATTTATAATTATGTAATTGTTAAACAATTATTTGATAATTTAAGTCTTTTGCTGCGAACTATATATTTAATAAAATGAAATAATTTTTAATTATAACAAAAATATTTGTCAATCAGAAATTGTATTCATTATTTTTTATAAAGTGCAAGATTAACAATAATGACATATTTCGAATTGTTAGGAATTTCATTAGCGAAATAAATGCAAAATATAAATCTAATCATAAATCTAATTATTGGTTCGATTCGAAGTGTTATAAATAGCATGAAAAAATACATCCGAATGTCATTTAATTTCATGTTGATAAATTGAATAATTTTTGAATTATTAATTTAACAAATTCTCAAAGAAATAAAAATTTAACTATTTTTTTCAAATTGATTCAGGTCAACAACACACCATGGGTGTAACTAATGTGCCCGTTTACGGGCATTTAGTCACAGCTGATCAATTGAATCAAATTGAAAAACGCAAGGGTGTCTTAGGCTTACATTCAACCGATTCGGCTTCAAAAACAATATTTTCCGCTATCAACACCGGAATCGAAATATCATCAGATAATTTCATCTATGCTAATCTTGCAAATACAAATGAGCCGATGGATATTACAAATATCTCTTCTTCTGAAGTGCAAATGGCTTCTCCCAATCATCATTCTGGATCTCTATCATCAATAATTTCTACTTATGTTAGTCCGAAATTTGAAAAGAAATCCGAAGATGATGTTGGTGGATCTTATTATCATTATCCAGACTTCAGTTATTGCCAAGGAAATCTAGGTATAGATAAGCTATATGTCAATACCTTTGTTTCAAATGCTCAACAAAACCTTATTCGGTCTCATAATATATCTACATCACTTACTTCCTCAAAGACATTAACTGAAAAACAATCAAATTTAACTGGTAACTTAAATTTTCCAAAATCCGATTCTTCAATTGATAAAACTCTCACTTCTTTGCCAATGGAAACAGGCGTTATAAAATTAGATCCTCGATGTTCCAATCCTCACATACTAATAAAACTGTCGGTTGACCTAATAAAAACCTACAAAAACATAAACGAGGTATACAGTATTTTATATTTTTATTAAATATATCAATTTCCTTTAATTTCATTAATTTTTTTTGTAAATCAATAATCAATATTTTATTTTGTATTTAACAAGAATTATCGACATTGCTTCTTTCAAAATCTGAAAAAAATCACTACCCAAAATTCGTGATAAATATTGAGTAAAATATTAATTAAGTCTTAAAAAGCTAAATGAAGATAAAGGAAATGTTTTTCAATTTCTGCTCCAATTATTAATTATTAATCAAAATTTAGTATGTAAATTAAATCAAACAAGAATATCTATTTTAGTGTTTTTTGAAAACTGGTTTTTACTGATTTTATTATCAATGTTAACTTTATGAACATGAATTTATTGGGAGTTTCCTCATAGAAATAACACTCTCATTTTTCTAATCGTTCAATTATTTCTGACTCTGAAATATTTAGCAAAGCAAGAATTTGATTCGTTTAAATATTTTTTCACACTTGTCTATTTCTAGCAACTGGCACAGGGCTAAATGGGACACAAGCCTTTTAGGGCGGCAATTTATATATATATATATATATATATATAAATATAATAGTTATTTAGTTATTAGTCATTTAACATTGTATTTATTAAAAACTTGACTATGAACCATAGTCAAGTATTTTAATAAATACAATATCAATTGAAAAAAAATAAGTGGTGAAAATTGAATAAAGTTCTTATAATATTAGTCATTTAGTTATTAGTTTTATAAAAATTCATTTTTCATTTTATTATTTTCCAAGTATTTTAAATTAAAACAATTTCTTAAAATATTTAACTGATTTTTATATTCAAATAAGCTGGAATGACAAACGATATTACAATAATTTATGATGCCATAAACTTCGATAGATTACTTAAATGTGAGCTGACAACCTATTTATACTCACCCGTTCCCATTTGCCATTCTGAATTTTCTTACAAAGAGAGGCGCATTATTTTTAGTAGTCCACAGGCGCCGAATTTCTTAAGACGGCCCTGAAATGAAATATCTACTAAAATCAACAGAGTCCTTTAAGGAATCATTAAATGACAAACCTAGTGGCTAGTTCCTATTAATTGTATCTGGATTTGGAATGTCACATGATAAAAAGCTCTTTTAAATTATATTTATAAATTACGAAAGAACATGTATATATACTCTAAAACTCGAAGTAATCCCCCACCCGAAATAATTCCACACCGGGAATTATCGTTATTTGAATAAATATTAAAAAGTTCAAATATTTCTTAAATTGCAGAACTATACCATTTTATGCTTTTGTTTTAATATTATTAAAATTTAAATATCCCTTTATGAAAAATAAAAAATATAAAAACAAGTATAAGTTAAATGCAAGTTGCTACAAGATTTGGTATTGATAGACATACATTGAGAGAATGGATCACTCTAGAAAGTGAAATTCAGCAATCAGATCCAAATAAGTTTAGACTTCAAGGAGGAGGAAGAAAGTTGAAGTTTGAGGATCTGGATAGTTTGTAATACGCATGGGTTATTGATGAACGATTAGAACGAAAGCGCGTATCTAGTTTAATGATTATTAAAAAGATAGATTTATGAGGAGGAATCAACTAACTTTAAGAAAAAATTTCCACGTTTGATGTTTCAGAGTCCAATTTTTCTAAAATAGAGGATGAATAAAAATTTTCTTAAATTCATTTAATTTTTTATAATACTTCAAATAATTCCCACCCCCTATGGTCAATTCTGAGGTTAATTATCGCGTTTGTGTGCGCGTTGTTTTTTGAAATTGCGCACACAGACGAGAACAATTTTTTTTTGGATTTTATTGAATTTATAATGTACCAATGAAAAATGAAAGTTGTTTTTCTCAAAGTCCTACCCTATAATTTTATACATTCTAGTGTTGGAAACAAGTGTGGAATATATTAGAACAGACATCCTTCATTTAGTGGTTGCGCAAGGCTGTTACTACTTTTACTACAGATGTATGACTACAATCAGTCCAAATGGAGATTATTTATTGTTTAAATGTAAAATCAATGTTATTAAATAAATAATGCAGATGCAAAGTTTATGAAGATGATGGCCCAGGGTTGTGGAATGCATTCGTAAGAACAGAATTTTCACTGTTGGATACTGTTGACAGTGATGAGCGATAACTTGCAAAATAAATTATTTTTGTCCTTTGTCCTTACACGTCCTTACAGAGGATGTTGTTGAAAGATTTATCATAAGGACACCCTGTATGACTCCATCATTTACCGCTTGTAAAGATCGAGCTCTTGGCTTGACTATTTGAATACTTCGTTCGTTTTCCAAGTACTTGGATCGGTTTCCAAAAATGATGACTGAAAACCAAGTACTTCAATGAGAGTAAAACTTTTTCCAGTGATAAAGCTTTGAATTGGCCTTCTCGCTATAGTTTTCTTCTTTAAGCTGAAGACGTGCACCATTTTTCTTTAAAACACTTTGCGTTTCTAAGGCTTGCAGGGACGGGGTACTTCCCCCTAGTCAAATAATAAAATAATAATAAAAAATATTAATAAAAAATTTGTTGTTACAGTATGCCTTTCATTACTGTCCTGTCCGTTCGTTCACCATACAAATATGCTACAGTAAATTAAAACTACATTAAAACATTATTAAAAATATTTTGCCCCTCCCCCATAGAAAATTTTCTGTGGGCGTCCATTTATATATACGAGTAGTTCTTATGTAAAATAAAAAATTAAATTTTAAAATTGCATATAAATTTTATGAGCAGATTTAGTATTTTATATCTTATTAGTTTTACATACATTTTTTTGTAAAATTCAGATCATTTGGCAGGCCGCAGGTTGGCCACTGCTGGTATATATGTTTTGGAAATTTTAGAATTAAATGTGTAATTAATAAAATATTTCTAAATTTTCAATTTGTAATTAAATCAAAATTTATTATTTATTTTTAATTTTAATTTTTTTGACTAATCAATTTTAAAAATTCATGGATAGAAAAATTTGTTGCGGAATGTCTAGACGTGTTTTGTCAATATGAGTCTCTGAAAATATTTATTTTGATATTTTCATCATAAGTGCTCATGAAACGACTTATAATTGTCAAAACATTTATTGAGATTTATAATTTTTTTTTGAAGGTTTCTCTTCAGTAGTAATGATAAAAAATATTAGTAAATATAATAATTATCTATTTGTTGTGAATTTTTAATGAATAATCCTTTTATTAGAATATGTTTGTTTCATGCTGCCTAAAATCTTAAAAAATTGTTACTTTAATCAAATATTTAGTTATTACAGAAACAATTCTAAATAAATAATTATATTGTTAATTTTTATTCATTTAACATACTCGCAAAACTCCTATAGCGCAATTTTTACTGTACGACGACTTTAATTAATATTTATGTATACAGAAATCAAAAAGAATTCAATGGAAAAATAATATTTTTGAAATTTATATTAGTTATAGAACTAAGATGTTTTTGTTCATCTTTGATATGTTATTTTCTTTTAACATTTAATTTATCTTTATTACGAATCCAGATCAATTTTTTTCTCTTATGCAACATTTTTTTGACACAGCTTTTTTTAAGTGCCTCAACGTTTGTGTTACAATGGATAAAGAAAATTGATCCATATTCACAATGAAAATAAATGAAATGTTAAAACAAAACAAAAAAAATGAAAGGATTTTCCTGATAAAAAAGTTAACCAAAAGTTAACCCTTTCGGTGAAAACTATTTTGAAAACCTTATTTAGAAATTATAAGAATTTTTTCAAAAATTCATGAATTCATTTAGTTCCAAAACGTATATTGTCATTTAAACTCGTAAAAGTTACGATCTTATTTTAAAATAATATTTTAATTGTTGAATTTAAATTTTTTAATAATATTCTCACGACCCTCAAATTTCTACATTTCTTATAAACTTTTCTCATTATTTAGTCTTACTTAATTGTTTCAGTATTTCACAAACCACCATTCATTGATATGGACTTTTAATCATTCGCAAATTTATAATTTTCAGTGGTTTAATTTATAATTTATGATTTTGATATAAATTGATAATTCATGTATTTGTATAGTTTCACTGATTGTGTAGATGTCAATTAAATATTTTGCCATTGAACCCCAATAATTGTCTTTATAATGAACAATTATCATCATTTTTCCCGTTTCAATTAAATATTAATTTTCAAAATTATTTAAATTGCAATTAGGGATTGTTCTAGTTTTGGAATTATATGGTTTTTTCTAGTTTTATAAGTCATTTTTATTTTAAAATCGTTTTGTATTTGTATTAATTTAATTAACTTTAGATATATAGTACAAAGAAACTCATGTTATTCATTTGAAATTATCAAATACATTTCTGTTCCAAAAATCATTATTGACAAAATCATTACATGCACGTAAAGCGCAATTGATTGTACCAAAATTGATCTTAAATAGCACACTTAATAATAAATCAAAAAACTAACATAATAAAAGTCTGCGTCTTTTCCATGATTAAAATTGAATGACCTCTGACATTAAATAAAACCCTAGAACATAGAAGAATAAAAAAATTTAACGTGAGAAGAAAAGTAAATAATTGCATGTAAACACAATTCATAAAATTTCTATAATAAAAAATACGCTTGCACCCTAATTTAAAATTTCAAAAGGAAATTATGAATATTTGTGATGATATTTATGATGTTTTCACATAATTAACTCTTCTTTATAAAAAGTCATAAAACCTTTAAGTTTATATTTAAAATTTTGAAAATTTGATTTTTGCTAATTTGTTTTATATACATTTTTGCTCAAAAGTAATTTTAGAGAAGCTTTTTAAGCAAAATTATTATAAATAAAACCTCATTTTGAAAATAAACAAAATATTTAATAACTGAAATTTTTTTTACATACCTATTAAAATTATTACTTTTATTGTAAAAAATCCGTCATAATTTCATTTTAAATATTTAAGTAGAGTAGGATGCAGAATTTAGTTACAAGACTTTTTATCATCACGCAATTTTCATCATATTAATAATTTTTATAAGGAATTAGTAAAATTCGTTTTTACAAATGAGAAATATGTCATCTAGTTTTAAATATCTTTATAGCATTCCATGCAATATTTAATTTCAAGACCTTTGTAATATAGATGTAATCAGAACAATATTTATGTTAAAAAAACGTGTATTATTTAGTAAACACCACTTTTTGCTTGTGATCAGCTTTAGGTTGGTCTCATCAGAGAAAAAAATCACGAAAACTGAAAGGGTTTTGTTGCAAATACTGTGTATTAAGGATTATCAGAAAATTTAAAAACTTGCAGAAAATTGATTTTTGTAAACGTAAAATATATAATGAAAACAACAAGTAATAGTTGAATTATAAGGTAACACTCATTTTAAAACAGCGGTTCTCAAATTCTTTGAAATTTTCTGCGAGGCGGTCCCTTTAAAAATTGTTAGATAGCTTGCGGACCCCTAATAATAAAAAATAAAAAAGGTATAGCAAATAAAACATATATATTGAGAAAATATTACATCGTAAAAGTTAAATAACAATTTTAATGCGACGGATGCAGGCGTTTTTCCAGAACTAGAGCTTCTAGGTTTGGCTTTGTCTTGGCCAGTGCAACTCGCATATCATTTGTCGCGCATAATCTATTTCTTGCTTTTGTTTTAATTGTAAGTAGTGTAGAAAAAGCCGACTCACACTCATAGGTGGTTGCAAATGGAATGAGGACTTTTAGAGCCATCTTTGCAACATCAGGATAGGACAGTGCTATTTCAATCCAAAAGTCACTACAGCAAGTTCCACGGAAAACATGTTTTGCACCCTCATCGTTTATTAAATCAATAAGTTGTTCCTGAACTAAATTGTCGTCCGAGGGCAGGTCACTAATGGATACTTCAAATGGGTTAGTGATAAACCGATGGTGTTTTTCAAATTCTCGCAGATCAGGAAAATAGTGAGACATTTCTTTGCTAAGAACGAATACATGCTGTTTCATCATTTCAAGAATATCGGCATCGACTTCAAGCTCATTTTCATCAATATATGTATTCAGCTGCGGAAATGGAGCAAAATTCTTATTCTCTAACTTTGTAATCCATAGTTCGAGCTTCATTTTTCCTTGCAGTGCCAGATTGATATAATTCACGGATTCAAATATGTCTACCAAAAATGACAAGGAAATAAGAAAACGGACATCGGAGAATTTTGTGTGCATGTCTGGTTTGGTATCTTTCAAAAATTGCTGAATTTCTTTATGGAGTATAAAAACCCTCTTTAAAACTTTCCCCTTGGAAAGCCACCTCACGTGTGAGTGCAACAAGAGTTTTTCAATTTCGGAATCACTTTCTTTGCATAACTCGGAAAACAAACGAGAGTTAAGTGCATTTGATTTTATGAAATTTACTGCTGTAATCACATGATTGAGAACATTTTTCAACTCGTCAGGCATGGTTTTTACCATTAAAGCTTGGCGATGAATAGTGCAGTGTGTACCAATCATGTTTGGTGATTTTTGTTTAACCAAAGTTTGAAACCCAGAACGACAACCAAGCATTGCTGGAGCACCGTCAGTACACACGCCAATAAGATTTTCCCATTTGATATCATGCGCTTCAAAGAATCTGTCCACTTTATCAAAGATTTCTTTTGCAGTTGTTCTGGTATTGAGAGTTTCACAGAACAAAAATTCATCTTCCAGGTGTTTATCATACGTATATCGTACGTAGACGCAAAGAAGGAGAACGTTGAGTTTTGAATTTTTGACACCACTTGCGACAGAATGTTTTCGGACATTTCTGCTATTCGCCTCCGAACAGTGTCGTTTGACAGGCAAAGGGAACTTAGCTTGCTGAGCTCCGAACATCCCAGAACATTTGATATTATATCTTTGCAGCAAGGTAATATCAACTCTTCTCCGATATTGTGTGGTTTTTGGGCCGCAGCTATTTTCCTTGAAACCTCATAGGACGCCCTCAGACCAGCCTTAATGTTCTGCGACCAGATTCCTGTGTCATCAATCCTTGAGTTGTGCAGTCGTTCGGCTTGGCGCTTAAAGAAGTCGACATCTTTGGTCATTGAGCTGGGATGCTTCGTTTCTAAGTGTCTCTTTAACTTGCTGGGTTTAAGAGAAGAGGGTGCCAGCACCTCAGAACACAAGACACACTGTGGTTTCTCTTCACCTTTCGAATTTATTACAGTAAACCCATATTGTAAATATGAAATGTCATATCTCATTTTCTTTTTGGTGGGCATCTTAAATCTAAAAAAATCGATAAAATAAAATAAAATTATAAATTTATAAAATTATACAGCAAAAGTTAATGTTTATTATACCACAAACTGTTTACAAGAAAATAAAATACTAAATGTGATGCGTCGTTCACTCGGAGAAAATACAATTTAAGGCAAAGACTAAGCAGACAGGCCTGCTATATAAACCCTCGAGGTTGGACCGAGTCGAGGTGACAACATTACAATTTAAAACAATGACGTCACAAATTAGCATACAACCTCAACATGCACGCAAAATATTGGAGACACAAAACGCAGTTTTACCCCGTAAGGGGGCTAATGTTGAATTGATTTTTAATAACAGAAATGATTAAATTATTTTTTGATGTTTTTTTTAAATGATTTAAAAAAATAAATATGCGTTAGTTCGTCGCGGTCCCCTAGTGGACCGCGGACCCCACTTTGAGAACCGCTGTTTTAAAACAATTTAAGACATCAAACAAACATATAATCTCATTCACATTGTCTATTTAGATGGATTATTTAAATATCTGTGGAATCAACGTTTGAATATAAAAATAGTTTTGAATTTGTTTTCTGTATTGCACAATTGAATAGACAGGATCAATAAGATATTGGTTTCTTTTGATCTATAATATCTATCCAACCTAATTACACCAATGAAACTGTCGAAATATATCATAAAACGGATGCTTGATTGTCTCATCTAATAATTGTAAAATGTGATTTTATTCCATCATATTTCTTTCGTTAGTATTATAATAATGATTCTTTTATTGTCATTTTCCTAACGTTTATTGTGATTTGAAGAATTATTATACTGAGTTGCAGACTGATAGGTTTTGAGTGAAAAAGTACAGAATTTACCTGTAAAATGGGTTTGCTTAACAAAATATTTTTTCGATAAATTTTAACGAACGATGTAGTTTTCGAGATCATTCTGAGTTGTACTACTGCAAAGAAAGCATTCGATTTCAAAAATATCGAAATAATATAAGTTAAGAAAATGATACATAATTTCTAAATTGAATCTACAGTAAGTGGACAATTTGCAAATCACATATCATAACATTTTTTGTGGCTTGATGGAAAATAGACCAATGTACAATTAACTTATGTGTTCATCTGTTCAGGTGTCGATAGAACCGGATGTATTTAAAAACTTATTGTTGTGGTTAGTAATTAAGTCATAAAAATAAAATAAGAGCACACGAAATTTCTTAAAATCAATAAAAAAGATCCAAAAAATAAGAGTACAAAAATTAAAACTTTTTTATAGAATTGAAAATTAATATTGATCCAGGAAACTGGGTATGGTTGAACACCAAATCATGAGACGAGTCCAAAAATAATAATAAAAATTTAGTGATGAGTTCGTAAAAGAAAGTTATAATAAAATAACAAAACTAATTAAAATTAATTAATCGTTATTGGAAAGCTTGAGCTAATGGGAACCCCGAGCAATGAGGAAAACCCGGACCGAGTTGAAGCATACTCACCCGAGCGCCAGTTAGGAGTTAACAAATGAAGTTGTTATGATTTCAATAATACGCCAAAAGATTTCAAATTGTGTTTACCCAATATTAGATAAATGCCTCAGAAAAGTATAAAAGAAAGAACTGAAGAGACTAGCCGCCAGTTGGTCGAAGAAAGCAATATAATATTATATCAGATTAGAGGATGTTTTCGAAATTCCAAGAGAAACGAAAGAGAAAATCTAAGGAAAGTTAAAGAGATTTATAAATTATTGTACCAGAAAAGGTGATTACCTCATAAATATGCTATCTATCGCATAAATACAATATTATCTCTAAATATTGTTCATTTTTATGATTTAAAATATTGTTATTAGATTTGATTTTAATTATTTTTAGTTCACACTTGTTATTAAATGCATTTTGGTTGTTTAAAATGTTTGATTCTCCACAAACTAAGGTCATTAATTTCATCAAAATTTGTATTAAGATAAAACGAATTACAAATGTCTCTAAAATTATCCTTTTATTAATAAGTATTTCTACAAATTATGTTATTCTACTAAAATTATCCGTAAGCTTATTGACTTAAAATTGGATTTATATTTAAACGGTTTACGGCAAATTCATTGAGGAAATTCTTCGCAAATTGAAAAACTTTCAGTATCCAAGAAATTACAGATCTTGATATTTTTCATTTGACTTTATACATGGTTTATTAATTTCTATCAAAAATAATAAAAATATAAATCTGAAAAAAATTTATTAATAGCATGCAAAAAATAACTAAAAGTTAAAATTATGAGCTAAGCCACGAAGGCAATCCATTCTGTCACGATTATCATAATATGTTGAGCACGAAGAGCAATGTCTCGGTAACGTTTTTTGAATACTGCATGAGTATTAGTTTCACTGAATTTCCCCACGATGAATTTGCCAGATACAATTTAAACATCTTTAGACCAAATGCATATTCTACTGTAAAATAATTTTAATATAATAATATAAAATTTTTTTTATACCGGCAAAAAGAAATTATCGCCAAAAAGAAACTTATCTGGATATAGATAATTATTTTTCATTTTATAATTTACTACAAATTTTAAAATCAGAAAATTGGTTAGCAGTTGTTTTATATGAATAAACCATGGTCATTTGATAGCGATGTTGTTGTAAAAAGGTAGATGGATAATCGAATAACATCCAATTTTGATGTAAATGGCGATAGAACACATCGAAATAAGTAATCCAGAAATAATTAAATGATCTAATATGGACATGAATGGTGTAAAGATTTGTTAGATCGTATGATAAGCTATCAACAAATATATATTAGATCCGCCAAATGGATCATAAACCTTTAATTTGGCTCTTTGCATCTAACGTTGGTGAAATATAAAAAAATATAAAAAAAGATTTTATATAAAAATATAAAATTATAAAAATATAAAAAAAATATAAAAAAAAATATAAAAAAGATTGAGAAATTCTTGGTTTTCAAAAATATGTAATCCATGATTTGCTGCATTTTCGGATGACAGTAGCTAATGGATTAAAAGAAGAAAAAAGAAGACCGAATGTCCTGTGTAATATTTCGTCCCGACAACAAATTGTTCACATAAATAAAACTTTCAACACTAGACGTCAAGTGTGATTGTAGGGATCATATGTCGTATTTTGTTGAAAACAATGAAATCAATCAGTCCAAGGTACGTTAGCATTTATACTATGAAAAAAGCAAAATTAATCTATGTTCTTCAAGAAAAATTGTTTCGCAAATTTTAATTCTAAATTTAATTTTAAATATATTTTTGTACTTTTCACATTGTTTCATTTTTATGTAAAATAATGACAGAAGTACTTTTCATTTCCAGGCAAAAAAACTAAAACAAAGGTATTTTGAACATTGCAAACTTTATTTTCTAAAAATAAGATCTGAGAAGAAAATATTTTCTTTCGTTTCAAATAAATTAATTATATGAAAAAAAATTTTCTCGAAAGTAAAAAAAGTCATATCCGAAGAAGTTAAAGTTGGATTTTTGATCTAGTGAAGCTAAAATCAACCGGGATCAATTATTTATCTGATAATTTCCCTTGAAACTAGAAGTTATTTATTTATAGATGTGTAAAGAAAAAAATTTCACTGCGGAAATTTTCTTGTAGTAAAATTTGCACATGATAATTTCTCTGTTATATTTTCTAAGTGAAGTTAATTAAAAATTATCAAGTTACCGTTGTAAAAAAAAATAGATTTATCATTGATAATGTTAATTTAATATATTAACATTCATTTAATTTATATTCCCTTTAATCTTTTCTGTAAACGCCGGATTGAGAATTTATCATTTATTTGACCTCAATTGTTTATTTTTTTTTGTATCAGTTATGATTTAGACTTTTGTGAAGAATTTTTAAAACTTGACCCGACGCCATTTTAAAATATAAATGTGACAGTAGCTGCAGATGACACTTTTCTATAAAAATATAATCTTTTCAATACCTACTGTTCTTTTGCATAGGGAGAAATATAAATTCAGCTTTAGCATTTATTTGCATCTGATTTAAGTAATGATTCATTTGTGAATTGAAATAATCTGATTGGCTCTATTTTTGTTTTTCGCCCACTTTCTGGTTAATTTTATAATTTTTTTCTATGAAATTGTTTAGAAATATTATTTTAATGGAATACTTTATTTTTCAGAATTATAAGAAAAATTTGTCAATGAAATTTTGGTCTTTTATTTTATGCGAATTTAATCTTATTTTATGTTATACTAGATAGAAATGATTTTAAATTTTATACAAATAAAATAACAATTTCATTTTGGAAATAAATCAAAAAATTTACAACCAACATTGAACCCATCGAATCAGATTGCGATGGATGCCTGCAATCACGTCTTTCCAAGATTAAGATTGGTTGGAAGTGTATTTCACCTCGATCATAATTCGTGGATTTAAATTTTGTAATTGAATATAGTGATGATTCGCATCAAAACGATGATAACTCTCAGCTTTATTCTATTTACTGACGTGCCTACAGTTTTCGAAGATTTGATTGAGTAGGCCTTCAATAATGACCTTATTGTTCAGTTACTAGAAAGGTACTTTTTGCAATAGGCATTGAGGAATTCAATTTCAAAATCAAAGATTTACTTAAAAACCCTGAAACATTTGAGATAGAGTATTAGACAATTTGTCACACACTAACAACTGAGTCGAAGCCTGGCGTCATATCAACAGCCAGTATATTGTCATCATCCATTAGTATACAAGTTAAACAAGGTCACTACGAGCTCAAAATTAAGAGGTTTCTTTCGAATAAACAGTCAATCATAAGCATCTAAATAGAAGTACTTTTGCCTTAGTTGCGGTCTCCATGCTTTGTCCCAACACATGAACGAATTCCATTAGATAAATTTATGCTCATATCGTCAATATTTAATAAGAATTATGTTATTATTCTTTACTTATTTTATATATTTACTTATACATATATGGCATTATTATCTGCATTTGTACTTTTTCGAAGTTCTAAATTCCAATATTGTTAAATTGAATATTGTAATAAAAAATATAAGAAAAATTATTATTATTTCTGAATTTATTAATTATACCTGAGTTTCTCACGGAACTTTTATTAAAATTCAATATTTTTTAAAAATGTCAAATTGAAGAATTCTTAAACATTTTTTAGTATGTTGCAATTACCTTTTAACATAGTATAAAGGTTTAATTTCTAAAAATAAGAAAATGAAATACATATCGTGTATTTTTTCTTTCTAATGTTCTTTTTTAATTAATTCATTTTCAAAGAAGTAGTATCATTTCAAACAATTATAAAAATTCAATGATAATAATTTAATTTAATCAAATATTTTCCCCATTATATATATTATTTTAAGAACTCTTTTTCAAATTTCACCACTGATTTCTTTTCCATTGTACTTATTAAAAAAGCTTGACTATGAATCAGTAAATATATCGATGTTTTTGATGTATTTACTGATTCATAGTCAAGCTTTATTAATAAATACAATGGAAAAGAAATCAGTGGTGAAATTAAAAAAAAAGTTCTTATAATAATATATATATATATATATATATATATATATAATTTTATGAAAATTGAAATTTATGTTATAATATAATATCACATCAACTATACAAAACCATAATGAAATGCATATCAGTAACAACGACTGTCCATTTTTATTTGTATTCGTGCAAAATTATTAATATCATGCTGATATAGTTGCAAATTGCGTTTTCAAAATATTTTCATTCAGATTGAAATATGAAAAATTTCCTACACAGTTCATAAACTCTATTATTTGTTCTTAAAGTCATTCATTGACTTGCTTGATCTCTATATCGGGGCATCACATTGTCGGAATTTTTTGTATTTCAAAAGTCGTGAGGATTTAATTTGGATTAGTGTTTTCTTTTAACAACAGAAGATGCCTTGCTGCATATCTAGATAAATTTAAATTGTTCTCACACTTTTTTCAACAATCACATCACTTCTTTCCGATGTCATAAGGAAATGAGACACGAGTTTGTAATTATAAGACTTCTCCGACGATTGTTATTGACTTACGTATTCGACCTGCTCGCTTATGATTCAAAACCGATCTTATTTTGTCATATTTTATAAGAATGTATTTGAGGATATAAATTCTTACTCAACCGATATTCAACTTTTGAATAAATATATTCTTGTTATGCAATTTTTTGCATCCTTCTCTCATCTAATACTTTTATTATGTTTAAATTTTGTAATTAATCAGATTTATATTAATTTGTATTCATATTGTATTGTGTAAACATTTTTCTTTTCGATCTCAAGGAACACAATATAAAACTCGTATAAAATTTCATGTACTCAAAGAGTTATTTTATCGCTTTTTATAGCTATCAAAATAAAAGTTAATTAATTATAATTATATTCTCGCAATTATTCTTTAAAACGAATTTCTTAAAGATTTTTGACTTTGTTTCTAATTAAATCTTTTGACAATGGAAACAAAAAAACATTTTTATTATAAATAGTATTCAGACATTATTTAAGCAATTGTGATTATTTCAGATTTATTATCGAAAAAAGCGGAGATTAAAAGAACCAACCGATGATAATTTCTTGAAAAAAGACCGCAAAAGAAACAGTGGTCATGAAGACAACAATGATTTGAAATCATCGAATCAAAAAGTATTAAGCTGTGATGGTGCTCCACAGACAAAAAATTCAGATCCGTCTAATGAGATCAATAAAAAAGTTGGATGTGCAACTCTGTTACATTCAGATCAAAGAGTTCCCATTCCGCAAAATTTCACTTTATCAGGTACTTGGTTGTGAATTATTCGCCAGTGCTATATGAATAAATATTGAAATTAAATATTTATTTCAATTTTTACTTTAGGAAATGTACCTCATTCTAATGTAAATACTTCCATTTCTTCTAAAGATGTCGGTGGTTACGAATATTTAATCAAACCTGGTGAAATTTGGAAAAGTCAGTACAGCATTGAAAAGTTGATAGGAACCGGCTCATTTGGACAGGTTAGAGAATTCATTTTAATTATTCTACAGTTCATAAATCTAAGTAACATTAAATAAAATCATTTTTTACTATTAAATATAATTGTATTATTAACAAGTTATTCCTGTGTGTTAAGCTGTACAGAATCAAATGTTATATTGAAATTTAGATCTTTATTTTCTTTATTTTTCTTCTATTGAATAGGCATGTATTTATGTAGTTGTTCGAAATTTATTTCACTTGGAATATAAAATAATAGTTGTTAAATTGGTATTGAACTTATAAATAACAACGAGTAGGGCCGGATTTAGATGAAGAGAGGCCCTAGCCTATTTCATTTATGAGGCGCTTTCACCTCCTATTTTAAGTTTCTAAGTTACAATATAGATAATAGTCATTGTTTATAAAATAATAAATGTTAATTTCTGAATTTCAAACACTAATCAATTTAAAAAATATTTCCGAAATATCTTAAATTCAATAATGAAACTAAATTTCCATTTTTCAATCAAAATTGTATGGATTTGTTATTTTTCTCATCGAAAAATAGCAATTATCAATAATCAATTATGTATATATAATCATGAAAATATAAAATAAAGCACGCAATATACATTTCAAAATATACAAATTAAAACATATGTAAAGAACTTACCTAGAATTCCGCGAAATGAAGATATTGTCACAAAAATAATAATTTTCAATAGTCTATAAACACTTCACGGAAGTATTGAACCCACTGAACTCAAAAGGCGTGAATGAAATCATCGTGTACGCAATTCTAAAATAAAAATCTTTTCTATTCACACATGTTTCATATTATCGAATTAACACAAATATAAACTGCGTTTCCGGCCAACTAAAGATTTGATTTTTTAGCAATTCAAGAAATCAATAAACTTGAGGCCAACTCACAATAAAATACGAATCAACTAAAACTTCATGTTTCTATGAAGATTTACTTGCATAAATTATCATCTTTAAAATGTGCTTTTGAATGAATATTACCAAAAGTGAATCCTCTTAAAACATTGGTTAACCAAAAGCCTTTATTTACATTCAAAGTATCAATGATAAAAACGTTGTGCTTTTTAGAATTACTCATATATTTTGTTACGTTCTTCATCTACGTATGAGCCAAGTGATCCATCGCTTAAAGTGTTACATCATACGCGTAATGGTGATCCATATATAATTTTGATCAACTCAATTGTTAAATTGAGGATCAATATTACTAGTAAGTAATATGTTAAGTAAATAATAGACGTTTTTATCTTATTATATTTTTTATTTCATTGAATGAAATTTAAGTATTAAATTTCAAATCAATTAAAATTTTTCGTTCTTAAAGGTAATAATTGACCGCATTTAGGTAAATTGTTATGTGTATATGGATTTTTATGGATCTTTTAAATATAAGCAATGAATTATTTAAAATTAAAAAAATTTATCAATTTATTGCAGAAAGTAATTACAAGTTTATAAATCTTAATAAAATATTTATTTTATTTATTTTTCTTGCAAGTTTAGATATTTATTTTAATAAATACTTCAATAAAAATTGCTCAAATATTCAAATTAACCTTTTACTAATTTCAAATGAAACAGTAATTCAAATCAGTGAAAATTTATTTTTGCACGCTATTATCCATATGAAAACTAATTGTACAATTAGTTAATTCTGACTACTCGCGCCTGTGTGCGCATATTTATTCTTGCCAGTATGCAGAGGTGGGTAGTCAAGTTTTGAATTGATTTTACCAGGGTTGTTTTTTTCCTTGGAATTCTGGAATTTATCTGGTTGGTTGATTGAATTAGTTTTTTATTATTTTGGATTTCTGAATTTTTATGAGTTGTTGTTTGGTCATATCGATGGAAGATTTTTAGCAAATTTTGAAAATAAAGATTTTTTTTCAAGGTTTTTCTCTTTTAAAATTTATGTGAAAATATATAATGGTTCGAAGTTATAATTATCGAACATCTACTTTTTCTCCGAATGGTAATTGGATATGCAATGGAAGCTGTGGGCCACACTGATACTATTTTCGGAATGGTTACGAAGGATAATGAAACAATCGTCTTTGAAAAGAATTATAAAGATAACAAAGATATTTTATATGCAGTGGCTGGAATTATGTCATGCTAATATTTCGTCAGATCAGAGGAGATTAAATGTCCAACGTTATTTGCTTACTTTGCAAGAGCCAATTCCAGTTGATCAATTAGCTACAAAGATCTGTTATTAATCCATGCTCATACTATGTATGGTCGTCGTGAGGCCACCTATAACATCATGATGAAATGCGATGTGGATATTCGTAAAGAATTATACGACAATACAGTTTCATCATATCAACTTTGGCTCAAAGTTCAATGACAATTAAACAACCATAAAATGATAGTAAGGATTAATTTTATTGAGGGGCCAAAGAATGTAAAATAGCACCTTTCCAATTTAAAACAATATTAAAATCTGAAGTCCGATTGAAGTTTCCTTGAACGCAGCAATTTGAATTTATGCAAACCATATCATAAAAATATTACGAGAACGTAAGACCTTTTTGTTGGTAACACCATATATTTGAGAATATTATTAGAAAATGCAAAATCATACACAAAACATGTTGTAAACCAAGAGCTCGTGAACTGAATTAAAATTTATTCGCAAAACTAGTAAAATATTTGATTTGATTTTTTACATACCTAGTAAATAATAAAAAATAACAAAATTCTGAAATATAGATCTTGCTCCAAAATGAATATCTAATTTAATTTTAGTATTATATTGACTCTTAGTTCATTAATACCCAATTTGAATTTGGGGTACATCGCTTCCCGATCCAATTTTCGAGGTTTCGGTACTCGAAGGTTAACATATTTTAATTTTTTTTCACGTTTCATTTATTTTGATATATTTATAGATTACAATAAATATCAGTTGGGCATCACTACTATTTAACAAATGATTTAAATAACAAGAATTTTATGGTACAAATGTACCCCGCGTAGTGTCGTCAATGTTAAAATCATACAATAGATATTTTATTATTTTTAAACATTAATATTTTCAATAAATTCACTAAGATTTTTATTAAAGATATAACTCGTATTCAACTTTCCCTATACATTGATACATATTCTCGATATACAATGCTAGTTCCTTTGAAAAGTATAAATTCAATATATATTTCCAGAAAATTGTTTGAAAAATGGAATAAAGTTTTCTTGGAATTACAAGAAATTTTCATTTTGATAATGGTGCTCAAATAAAAAGTGATTTTATGAATTAATTTTACCGAGTTTTGAGGATTAGTCAGAGCTTTGCTTGTCCTAACTACCACCTAGAAAACGGATTGATTGAAAGAGTATTTGGAACGCCCAACGATAGAATACAAGCAGTTTTCTTTAAGTTGGTTGAGTCATTTGCCATTTGTTGAAATGGGAATGAGAGCATCTTTAAATATTACTATAAAATATTCACCTTATGAAGTTGTTTTCGGATAGCCAATGATGTTCCAGTGAGTCAAAATACAAAATCCATGTGTAATTAGTACATATGAATATCTAAAGAATTTAAAAGAAAACTTTGAAAGTATTTATGAAAACCTTGGAACCAAGAAAAAATGAGTCTCAAGAACAATGTGTTTAAAAAAGGAGATAATAGTTATGATCAGAACTGAAGGAAATGAATTACTGCAACCAAGGGATAGAAGCCCATGTATATAAATAAATATGTATATAAATATATATGATGTCATTCGACAATCTTCATTTGAATTATAAATGAAAAATAATCAGAAGAAATGTAAGGGAAGTAAATAGATTTTCAAGCTCCAGGCAAGAAATGATTTCCAATAATTATATATTTTGTCTAAGTCAACCCTAAAACTTCTATTTAAATGGGTCTTTATGCACATATACTAATCTAGACTTGAAGTCTATTTCTATCATTAATTTGAGTTGTATTAATCGCACTATTATACACCCTTTCCGAAATCATACTGAAAGTTTGAAATGTCACAAATATCTGTTGGACCAATTAAATTCTTAAATGATAGTCTCCCAGACTTAATATCCCCATCTCATTCAAGGTCATAATGGATATTTGTTTTTGTATTTTTCGATTAATAAAAATTTAAAATCATTCATTAATAGCTGGTTTATTGTCTTCATCAAAACACAAAAAAATATATTTTGAATAAGTTTTGGACATTTTCTATTCTACAAAGAGAAACAAAAGAACTAACTATTAGATTTCGATTTTCATTTCCAACTAATTTCTAGCACGTGTGAGGTTGGAAGATGTCAAGGTGAAAATTACGTAGCCATTTCGATGTCTAGATAAAAAACAAAATGAAGCCAGGAATTTTTTAATATCAGAACTAAAATAAAAATTATATTAGAAACAAGATGAAATCTTGTTACCTAGCTTAAGTAGTGAGAAGTGAGGAGTATAAACCAAGCCAAATATACAGTATTACGTAATATTTGTATGGGTACCCTAGGGGGGTGGTATGGTGTTATATAATTTTATAAAATTACATAATCACATATAAAATGACGTAATTATATTTTGATTACGTAATGATTGTTTTTTAATTTACGTCATAATTGACCCCCCTTACGTAATAATTGACCTTTGACCTCTTACATCATATTTAACCTTTGACCCCTTACATAATAATTGACCTTTGACCTCTTATGTAATAATTATACTTCATTAGAGTAGTGAGGAGTATAAACCAAGCCAAATATCCCTGGAAAAAATTCAATACATTTTGATAGAGTAGTGAGGAGTATAAACCAAGCCAAATATACAGTATTACGTAATATTTATATGGGTACCCTGGGGGGTGGTATGGTGTTACATAATTTTGTAAAATTACGTAATCACATATAAAATGACGTAATTATATTTTGATTATGTAATGATTGTTTTTTAAATTTACGTCATAATTGACCCCCCTTATGTAATAATTGACCTTTGACCTCTTACATCATAATTAACCTTTGACCCCTTACATAATAATTGACCTTTGACCTCTTATGTAATAATTATACTTCATTAGAGTAGTGAGGAGTATAAACCAAGCCAAATATCCCTGGAAAAAATTCAATACATTTTGATAGAGTAGTGAGAAGTGAGGAGTATAAACCAAGCCAAATATACAGTATTACGTAATATTTGTATGGGTACCCTAGGGGGGATGGTATGGAGTTACATAATTTTGTAAAATTACGTAATCACATATAAAATGACCTAATTATATTTTGATTACGTAATGATTGTTTTTTTAATTTACGTCATAATTGACCCCCCTTACGTAATAATTGACCTTTGACCTCTTACATCATATTTAACCTTTGACCCCTTACATAATGATTGACCTTTGACCTCTTATGTAATAATTATACTTCATTAGAGTAGTGAGGAGTATAAACCAAGCCAAATATCCCTGGAAAAAATTCAATACATTTTGATAGAGTAGTGAGAAGTGAGTAGTATAAACCAAGCCAAATATACAGTATTACGTAATATTTGCATGGGTACCCTAGGGGGTGGTATGGTATTACATAATTCTGTATGATTTTATTATAGATATATATTTATTGAATTATAAACAGATATAAGAAAAGTCATACATACATTTTTGAACCCGAGTACTATAATGATGACAATGAATGTGATAAACACTCGGTTATAATTCACACACAGATAATAATAATAATAATAATAATAATAATAATAATAATAATAATAATAATAATAATAATAATAATAATATAATAATAATAATAATAATAATAATAATAATACTAATAATAATATAATAATAATTAATAATAATAATAATAATAATAATAAAACCTTTTAATAACTAAAAAATTCGCAACAATTAAAAACTTTGACTATTTCACAATAAAATAGTCTAAAGAATACTTTACAATAACAACGTAAAATAAATGATACAAATAAGAACTAAAACAATAATTATATTAAATAAAATTTTATTTCAATACAAAATTTATTCAAGAACATATTGATGTTCCCTTTCATATGGAAAGTGTGGGTGACCATAATCATCATTTGGGAAATATGGTTGAACGTATTGATCATTTTCTTCGTCCGGATCACTAACTTCAGCATTGTTACTATGACCCATAACCGTGTTAACTATTTTATATAATGACCATATGCTACACTTTCATTTTTATTTACCCAATGCCTCTTATCATCATTATTAGTTAGGGCTAATTTTATATTTTTTATTGTGAATAACTGATGATTTTTACTTACTATTCGAGATTGTGGTACTGAAATCATCGAATTATTATGATAACAATCAAGGTACGATTGATGTTTTAAGTCGGTACCCTTCAATGTTATTCCCTTAGCCTTGTTGCTCTCTTTATCACCCAAAAGGCTATAGCATTTAGGCCTTAAAAACACCCATTCCTTATATCTACCCCCTTTATTTTCATCTTTGAATTTACCAATGACGGAATCAAGAGCTCTTGAATATAATTCATGAGATGAATCATAATTCGATGTATCCAGCATGTTATCTCTTACCATAGCTGTAAAGCACATCTAATTTGCATCCTTTAACCTCTAAAAAGAAGGAATCAGTGTCACCTGCAATAATATTGATTTCACAGCTAAAATCATCTCGATATTTTTGTAAATCAATATATTGCAACTGATACATACGTAATTTGGATAGATCCAGTACAGATTGACCAATGTAACTAGGTCTATCCAAACACACTGAATCCTTATTTAATAGAACGGCTATTAAGTCATGATCTATTTTATAAGTCTTTTTTAAATGTGGGTTTAGAGGAATAAGTAATCAGTTTAGAAGCTGAGTTACACAATCTCAAGTTCAATCGTTTCTTCAAATTTTCGACTGTCTTTCCATATAAACTATTGTTAAGAAGCTTAAAATAGTTTTTATCAAGAGTATTTGTTGACACAGCTCGAAGTTGGGTGTTTGTGTCAATGTAATTTTTGAATATAGTAGACTGATGAAATTGATAGCCCTGTGAATTTGAGTAACTTTTACTCCAAGAGAAAGATAAAGTTGTAGAAGTTTCCAATGAAGAACATAGTTTCTTCTTGGGTAAATGTGTAAGCATCAACTTCTCCACTTTAGATCCTGGAGCACACATTTTTTCAGCTGCAACCGGAAAATCATTAAGTTTATCGTGAATAGATGTTGGAATATCTAGATCCACTTCCATAGTATACCCATATGAAAGTGAAGCTAGATCATAGATTCACAGTCTTTAATAAATTAATTAATTCAGGCTCATCCGTCACCCAAGAAAATTCACCCTAGGTAGTTTTTGGCAAATTATTAATATCGATATATAAAAGTTCAGTATTTTCATTTGTATTAGCATAATGTTTGTTTACAAATATCAACCCCCCTCTTATACCACCCTCAAAGAAATTAAACATCTCCATGTCTTGAATCAACTCGATGGGTTCGTCTAAAGTCATCAGAGCTGAATTCCAAGACATACCGGGAATGCCAAGAAGTTTAAAGGTTCAAGACGATTATGAGCTAAAGATTTATTTCGAAACTGCTGGAAAAAGTCAGCTAAAAGAAAGACATCTAGTTTTAGATAGACCATCATATAATCACAAAGGTTATTACAGTTGGTTTCCCTCCATATAATTTCAGCCATAGAATATTCGTCTTCAGTAACACCATCCAAATTGGCGGTAATTGGGGAGTTGACCGAAGCACTTCAAGACTAGTGGCAAAATTATATGGGAAAATTCCTTTATTATTAACAATGGTTCCCTTAAATTCTGATCGTGTTATCGGTAAATTAGTAAGAGTTTTAACAGCGTCATTTAACGAACTATTAATAAATTGGCAGGAATCGATAAATTTAATATTTAAACCACCTATTCTCGCAGATAATGTTAAGAACTTTTCAGTTGTCGTTGGAATGCATGAAATATTCCAAGATTTAAAGCTACTCAATCCGTATTTGAGGATATGATGAAGATCATACCCTCGCAAGTTATGGAAAACAATTGGAAATTCATATCTTATTTGACGAGAATTATTACAAGTTGAACAAGCTGCTCCCAAATATTTACCAGTAAAGTGATCATGATCTTTAGTCGGTTTACTAAAGTTTTCTTGCAAAGATAACACATAAACTGCGGAAGAAAAAGAAATAAGGTCAGCATCTGTAAAAGTAATTTTCTTTTTCGAATTTTTATAAAAATAAGGTAAAACTGTTTTCATACCAATTTTTTCAATCTCTTTAAGGAAACTAACAATACAATCTAACCCTAAAAAACTTTTATATAATTTAGTCCCTGTGAAATTATTTATTAGCAAAAGACCTGCAGAAATCGGCAAGTGCCTTTGAAAGTATCTATTATCAGTAGGTAAGATAGCCTCAAAGTCAGCGTAAACCACAAAAGGGGGAGTAACTGTTTTAGACCAATCATTAAAATATAAATTCTTATTTAATGGTAAAGTATATAAAGTTGTTCCTAATTGATTTTTCTCACATAAACCTTTATGTTTATCTAAAGATTCAAGTGTACGGAAGCCATTTAAACAGCGATTACACACAGACTTTGAATTCGAGTACTAGTAACAGTAGAATTACGACAATTTAAAAGTCTATCAAGATTAGTGACTCCTATATAATGAAAAGAATCACTGCTTTCCAACAAAATTAAATTAATCGGTCTTCCGCCTACAACTTTAGATCTATGTATGATGTCAACATAAGGATGTTTTAATACTTCAGAATTATTTAAAATATCCACTAAAGCATCCTCATCGTATGCAAGGAACATTAATCGAAAGCCCTGGATTTTTATCTTCAAATTTAGGTATATTACAGAGACGCATCGGTAAGTCAGAAGGATCAAAGACTAGATCAGACAAATTATAATTACTAATTCGATTTCTATGATTGCCATCAACGTCATCGTATTTCAAAATAGCCAAAATGCTATAGATGAAACACAAATCATCCGTATTGTTAATATTTATTACGCAATGTTTATTTAATAATGATTTAGGAGTTGGAAGAGAACCCCTCCCACTCAATCTACTTATTTGAGAAAATTTTGTAATAACAAAATGTATTTCTTTAATTTTATTAATAATCCAAATACTTCCCTTTTCATTAATTAAAGTAATTTTCTCATTGAGAATAGCAATACCTTCATCTAAAAAGGTATCACTCATGGGTCTTGCAGAATTTGAAATGACGAAAGATTGAAATTCCTCCATCTTTTTCAAATTCCACTTCTATACAAAATTGAATCTTTACAGAACCCATTTCTCTGGTAACGTTATTAAATTTATTAATTAAGGGCGTGGGTACGGTTAAAGAATTTAAATTTAAATTTTCAACCATCATTTTAACTATGGCATGTGATTTACGTAAATCATAATTTACAACCGGTTCTAATGATCCACCATATTGTATCGTACTATCATTAATTATTTCGGCATCAGAGTCAGAAAGAGTTATTATATCAACTCCATTTTGAGAGTCAGATAGAAAATCTATATCCACATCATTTCAAAATCAGGAAGAGTTACCATATTATTTAAAACTACATCATCGTCTTCAGAATCCGAGAGAATAATAATTTGATCATTATTATTTAAATTTTTAATTTTAGATGGACGAGGGTTACTTATAGGCAAATCAGATTTCCTTTTATTAATTGAAAAATTAATTGGTAATTTAAAATTTGTTTTTTCTTTAAAAGATTAAATCGATTTAGATGATCTTTATGTTGATCATAAAAGTTAGAATAATTTAATTTTTCAGTGGAATTACAAATGGGGCAAACAAAATAAATAACACGGTTATGGGGTTGGCCATAGTATTTTTCCATAGTTTTATGACAATCTTTGTCATGAAAGGATGAATTACAAAACTTTGGATATAAGATACCTAAGTTTCAAAAGAAATTATCAAAGGATTGCATTATAATTAAAAATGAATATATGAAATGAATATATGAACATCACAAATTGATTATTAGAATAAATATTTAAAAATCAAAAATACTATACACACATAAAATCTTTCATCCAATAAAATTAACATGATTTGTTAAAAAGAATCTAATTGGTCAACTCGATTTTTAAAATTAATATATATATACTGAGTGCATGAAATTATTATATTTAATGATGCAACAATATAAAAGTAATTTTATTATCATTATCTAGTATTGCTTAATCATTATTCTAGAAAGTTCAGGTGAAAAAGATGGAGAAACAAGTAAATTCAGATATAATAAAGTTAATTCTACAGGAAAATTCAACATCGGCAGTTAATCTTATTAGAAAATCTCCTGTTCAGTTCCTACAATATTCTATGGAATATTTAAATACCCAATAACTTATTCATTTAAAGTAAATATATTTATATCATTTAATCAAATATTAATTAAATTTTTTATTAGGAACCTGTAACTTTGAAACAGAGTTTATATAATATACAAGTAGGTAAAATTGGAGATATCGATAGAAAAAATATTTTAGAATTATTGTTGGCTATCAATAAAATATAATCATTCATGAAAACTTTACATTTATGAATTGTGATAAAGATTATGCTTTAGAAAATATTAAAAAAGAAATGAAAATTCACATTTTATGATAAAAATTCAAATTCAGGGTTTTAAAGAAGGAAAAGAAACAATCAGCCCTATATGGAAAATAATTGATACTAATATATTATAAGTCTTTATTTGTTTCTTATGTTATGGTATACATTATAATTTAATTAAAAATATTGCATTTAAAAAATTTTTTTTTTATTGATAATTTAAATTGATTAAATAAAATAATTAAATTTAAATAAAATCATAAATTATTATTATC
>CAUHTR010002508.1:0-57461 GCA_959609185.1 Schmidtea polychroa | reverse complement strand
TTGTGTTGATTTTATGCATGTTAAATATGTAGCTACTCTTTTTATAGTTTCCCTCATGAAAGTTTTTCCGTTTATATCTTTAATAATTTCCTCGGTGTACCAATTTTAAAGATTATCTTTTCTACATTAGTTTTGGCTCCTGTTTCTGTTCTGCTGTTCATCTTTAGTGGGAAATTCCTCTGCCCATTTGGTGAAATAATCGCTAAAAAACTATATGTGCCTTATTCCCATTAATTGTTGTGGGTAGTGTTTCAACAAAAATCCATTGCGCACAGTTCCATTGGTGATGTTGTAGCTGGATCGGGGGGATGTACGGTGCTTATTAAATCTTTGTTCCTGTATTTGTTCTCGGTTGCGCATATTGTCATGCATTACAACAGCTCTTGACACTTTTTTAAAATCTTCCCCATAATATTTTTGCATCAACCTGCTTGCTGTTTTCCTACTTGATAAATGACCTCCTAAAAGCAACCATCGTTTTGGGGGGGGGGGTGGGAAGAAAAATATTGTAATAGAAGAATTTTGTCTAATCTTTGTGGTACTACTATTAGTTGTTTACGCGTCTAAAATCCTCAATAACACTACTTCTTACGATTTTTTATTTTTGGTTAGTTCCCTTTTTTATTTCTCTCTTATTTTGAAGAGGTCTGGCTTGCATTTGTTCCTCATATATTTCTAATTGGTTTTTCAGTCACTAATGCAAAAACTTCTATTGCTCGCAACTCTGGAATTCGTGTAATGCATCTGCATTCCTTTTATTCTGCCTGGTTTTGTATACAATCTTTATGTGCATGTCTTGATTTTATTGCCCACTTTTAAACAATCTGCTAGAGGTATCTTTATGTTTCCCATAAACCCTTCTAAATGGTTTATGGTCTGTTTTCTAATATCATATACCTAGTTCCATATATGTATGGTTTTGAAGTGTTTTAATGCAAAAACTATTAGCATAACATTCCTTCTCAATGTTTGAGTAACTAATCGTATGCTCCTTTTAATGTTTGCTTGGGCATAAGCTATTACATAATCTTTCCCTTTTCTTCTTCTTGTCCTAAACTGCCCCTACGGCCTCCCGCGGGCGTCTGTCATGACATAAACCTGTTTTTTAAATCTTGGGTATCTTAGTATCGTGCTGTTATTAATTTTTTTTTTTTAGTTGAATCAAAAGCTTTTTGATGTTTTCATTCTTTCCATTTCTGGGGAGGGAGGAGCTTTGTTTAAGTTTTACGTAGATTTCCTGCAACTATTAACCACTCCCCCTTACTCTCTCCCTTTGTTTTTGAAACTCCTTTGTTATTCGATTTAGTGGTGCTGCTATTTTTGCTAATCTTGTATATTTACGATAATATCCTGTGAGACCTAAAAACCCCTGTAATTGTTCTAATGTTTTTGAACTGGAAATTTTTTACTACTTCAATTTTATCGGGTTAGTATTATAACCACTACTGTACTAGAATTCCTAAAAATAATGCTGAAGTTTCTGCTTTACATTTAGTAGGTTTTTATTTTAATTCTTGCTTTTTCTCAATCTCTGTAATACATTTGCTATATCTTTTAAGTGTGTCCTCAAATGTTTTTGACGATATAATATTTCATCCATATATACGGCGCATGTTGTACATCTACTAGTACTGTATTCATTAACGTGAAACGTTTGCTGGCGCCATTAGTTAACCCAAACGGGTAGCCTTGTATATTCATATAAACCATCCTCAATGACAAAAGCAGTTTTTTCCGCATCCCCCTCTTCCATTTGAATTTGCATGTAACCTTTATTTGCATCTATTACTGTGAAATACTTAGTATCCCTAAGTTTATCATATTGTTCTTGTGCTCTCGGGAATGGGTAAGAATCTTTTACTGTTACATCATTTAATTTACGATAATCAATGCACATTCGAATTTCCCCGTCTTTCTTTTTAACCGGTACAATAGGTGATGCCCATTGTGAAAAACTTTGTTTTATTACGCCTGCCTCTTTTAATTCTTTAATTTGTCGTTTTATTTCCTCCCTTAATTTATATGGTACACTATAGGGTCTCTGTTTTATTGGTCTAGCATTCCCCGTATCGATTACATGTTTGATAATATCAGTATCTCCTAAATCAAATTCGTGTTTTGCAAAAACATCACTATATTCGTCAAGTAATATTTGTAGTTGTAGTTGTTGTGTTTCGTTTAGATAATTATTATTTATTTTAATTTTATCATAAAATTTAATATTATTCGCTCTACTCTGTTCGACCATTCTTTCACCGACATCACTCGTCATCGACATCTCACCTACTTCAAGTGTTTGCTCTAATTCACCTTTGAACAACTTTCCCAATTTTGTACCTTTATGAATTTTCACTTTATTTCTTTCGTAATTCGCGATTCTTATTGGAATTATCCCATTATTTGGAATTACACACTCGTCTGTTAACATTACATTATGATTTCGTGATATTGCCGTTTCAGGCTCGAAAATGAAAGTGTCCTCACTTTTAACATTTACTTTTACTGGAATTATATGATCACTTTGATACTCTAGTTCAAATGTCTCTAATGCAATTACCTCAGTAAATCTTGCGTCTTGATATATTGCCTTCCTTTTGACTGTACTATCCGTTAAATCGATTACACAGTTTTTTAACTTTTTGAGTATGTCCATCCCAAGGACACATACGCATTTACATTCTGCTACTACCTTGAAGACATGTTCAACCACTTGATCCGAAAAGTGAACTGTTAATTCGATATCTCCTTTTAATGGTATGTAATGTGATGATAATGAAATTACTCTATCTCTTGTGCTCACGATATTTTTCTTTTGGTTTTCGGTTAACTGATCTTCTCGAATCATAGAAGCTGCTGCTCCTGTGTCACATAATGCCTTTATTATCGCATCATTTATCACTATTTGTAATTTGGGCCTTGCTTCATTTAACCCTTCCAATATATCGTCAAGTTCTAACCCATAACATCCATAGGTTTTCCTTGGAACACAATGACAATTACCATTTTCACCTGGGATTCTAATTTCAATATTATTTCTCAATTCTGTCAATTGTTCTCTTTGATTATCATATAACCCAATATGTGGTTGTTCAATGTTTTCTGATTTGTTTACCTCGTCATCTTTTTCATTGGTGATCATTATTTCACCCTCTTCCTTTCGGCTTTTCATCCGTTTGATTTCTTTGTCGTGCTTCGCAGTGATCAAATATTTCGCTATGAATGGACATAAACATGCCATCATTTTATATGAATTACCAAAAACTTGTCTCAGTTGTCTTAACGAAACTAATGATGAACAAATCATTTTCAGTAGTGCTACTGTATAATATATACCTAATATAGTGGAAAACGTATTTCCGAGAATCGCAAAATATCCCCATATGCTGTATAATACTCTATACACAACTTTCTTGAAATGCTCTTTTGATAATAATACATCAAAGTTGTAATTCCCTCCATAACTATTTTCGATGATTTTGTTTACCATGATAGAAAGAACTTTTTCTTTTTCATGAGGAAATAACATATGTTTTCTGGCGCTCTCTATCGCCTCTCTCGTATACATCCCATTGTTATCCATTTCGTTGACTTCCTGAAATTCTAACTTTTTCTCAAGTTCAGTTAGTTCTAGTTTTTGTGGTTTAGTCGCTTCTTTTCTATCTGACATTGTAATCCACATATCATCATTTATTTTGTATAATGGATCTAATAGATTAGTACATTTATCAATTTTTCTCGGAACATAGTCTTTATCTGTTAATATCCTTGTTATTGGTTGGAGGTACACAGTTTCTCCTTTATACACTACTGGTAATTCGTTTGTACACTTATTATTCGTTGCTAACGATACGCTAACTGGTTTGCACTGAAATGTTTGTATCACTTCACCGACAACTCTTGCAAATGTCCCTTTTTCTGCAAATAAAATTGGTGCCATTAAATCTGGGTTTGTGACTGCAACCGCCATCTTTGTTCTTAATATTTCTCTGTTGAGTTTACAGTCGTTTGCAATAGTTGCTTGATATACTTTGTCCAATTGTACTAACTGATGATGATAAAAGTAGTCGATTTTATTATTAAAATATGACGCTAGCTTGACATCGAATTTATCTATTTTCGATTTTGCCTCTTTAATTTCACTTCCGCTGATATAAATTCCTTCATAATTTGTTTGTATAACTGCTTTTCCACATTTGATACTTTCACCTTTCCCCACAAATCTCATCGCTTCTGTTTCAGAATCTGACATATATATCGTTGGTGTATCTTTCTCTTGAATTATCGTTGCTCGTCGTTTTTGGTCTTTAATGTTCTTGGATTCTACATCCGTGAACTGTTTACCTCGTATTGTTCTGAATTTCAGTGTCTTTAGTTTAGTTAGATGGCATTCATATTTGTTTACTTTGTATATGATCATTGACTCGCCTGTATCACAGCTTGTCTCATCTAATGTGCAGAACTTATGTGTCATCATTTTCTTTGATGAACTATCAAATGACGCCTTGAATTTCCTTAATTCAATATAATATTGTCGTCTTACTACAATATTGTCTGCTACATGCCCCCATATTTTATACGTTCCTCCTTCACAATATCCTCCTGTTGATGACCATCCAACGACATTTACTAATTGCCTTACTCGTGCTCCTACCTGAGCATTTAGTTCAAATCCATCCGGCGTTTTTATCTTTTTTGTCTTAAACGCATTTTCACATTCGATTGGTGCTATTATTATCGCTTCTGGTGCCCATGTTGGAGTTAATATTGTTCTCGCTATTTTATTACATACAAAACTTTCCTCTGAATATTTAACGATACACTCTCCTGCCTCAGTGTGAATGAAGTCAGACTCTTGATATATGTGAAAAATCTTTGGATCTGCAACAATTAGTTTTGTTGGATTAGCCTCTGGGCAATTTTCTACATCTAATAATGAATATTTCTGTCCCCACTTAGGATTCTGACAGTCATACGCTATGATCGCATTATTTCCTTTTATCAGATCTAACAATAACGTTATTACTATAATTACTATTGACATTGTCGACTTTCTTTCTTTTTGACTTGGTCTCATAGTTGTTTTATTTACTAGATTTTTTACTGTTTCCTCCGTATCATCTATTTCTACATTAATATTATCTTTTACGCTTTCCTTATCATTTTCGATTAGGCTCTCATCATACAGTATTTTCCATCCTCCTTTTAATTTTATCCATGGCATAGCATCTATCTTCAGTTTATTATATATCATTTTAGCAATATTTTCTATCTGATTCTTTGGATTCAATCGCAAAAGTTTCTTGTATCTTGCTATTAAATATGCCATTGCCGTAATCACTTTATCTCGATTAACTCCTGTTGTAAATAGTATCTTTAACACTGTCTCTTCATTCGCTTCCTCAGCACTCAATTCTCTAATCTCTTTTTCCATTAATTTAATCTTTTTAACTATATTTTCTATTAATGCTGATGGTTTTGCTTCCGGAAATCGTCTCATATTCATTGCTTTAACTAACTCCATTATCATTTTTATGTCTTTGTCATTATCCTGATTTTTTGGGACTTCCTGTCTCATATTGTTTGCAATATCTCTTAAACGCTCTGCTGCCTTTCTGTCATCTGACTTTTCGGCTATTTCCGATTTTCGAGGCCTTCCTCTACCTCGTCTCATCGTCTCTGCATCCTGCATATTTGCTTGTTTCGCAATTTTTTCTATTGTCTCATGTAAATTATCATATTTAGTATCGATAGGTTTAAAGATTTCCTCGCTAGCTGTTGGTGACCTCATTGCCCCTCCTGAAGAAGCATCCCACAATCTAAATAATTTATCATAGTCATTTTCGTCGTTTATACTCAATTCTACTGATGGAGTTGGTGTATCAATTTCCTTACTTTCTTGCCTTTCTATTACTGCAGAAATAATATTGTTATCAATGACGTTTACTCCATAGTCAATTACATATTCATTATTCATCATTTCTACGCCGTTAAAATACAGTTTCACTTTATCATTATCTCCCAATTTCTCGGGCCAATTAGCTCTGGCCATCTGTTTCACTTTATTCACTTTTGTGCAAACATGTACCCCTGTACTACGCATAAGTATTCTCGAAAGGTCCTTTGCCTCAATAGTTATATTCAATGACTCATGTAATTTCTTATTTTTTCTCACAAATTCACCATAGCATTTTATCATTTCTTTCAATTCTATTTCTAATTCAAATACTCTTGTCATATTTTGTCTCTTTACCATTATTGGTATCAAATTTCTCAAATATTCTAAGTCAATTCCTTCGACTTGAACTCTATTTATTATACGCAATGTCTCATTATCATCATAAGGCCATTTCTCTAATGTCTCTTTCAATTCCTCTTTTAATTCTTTACATCTATTTGCTTCTGCAAGAAATTTCTCATCCGCTTCTCTTGCTTCACGAAACTCATCATTATCTATATCTACATCATTGGTAAAACACTGAAACTCATTTAATGACATTTCTAACTTTCTCTCAATAAGTCTCCCATATTGAGTTTTAAATTCTTTTAATTCCTCTCTCAAACTGTTTATTTCATCATTAGCTGATATCAACTCAGCACTATTAATCTGTTTTATCTCAGGCTCATTTTTAAATCTCACTCTATTAGGCGATTCGCTTCGCGCATTATTGCATACTTTAGCTAAGTGACCATATTTCTGGCAATTATAACATTTGATTTGTCCATTAAAATTTACTTTATCTCTACCATCATTATTATAAGGGCTCCCTCGCCTTTCTCTGTATGAATTCTGTCTATATGGACTTGTCTGTCTACGTCTCAATTCATTTGTATTATCTCTATTATCATATCTATTATTTCTATCATATTTATTATTTCTCAAATTATTTCTACTAAAATCGACTCGATTATCTCTCGTATAATTATTTCTATTATATTCATTACGATTGTCTCTATCGAAAGTATTTCTATTGTTTCTATTCTCAAAATTTCTATTTCTCACATTATCGAACCTCCTCCTGTTTTCAGGTGATTGACTTCTATCTGGACTCGGGCTTACCCTTCGTCTATTTTTTACAAAGTTTAAATATAATTGCTTCATCTCCTCCCAGGGGATATTGTCATCTGACTTACCCAACTCAGATTTTACCTCTATGGGCTTTTGAATTTCCATTGCATCTACATGTGAACTAAATCTATCTCGTTGTATTGCTTCTATACGCTTAGCTTTATGAACTAATTCATTTAAATTACCATATTCTACCATAATTAGTGCTTTATATA
Organism: Schmidtea polychroa; assembly: GCA_959609185.1. Lineage (NCBI taxonomy): Eukaryota > Metazoa > Platyhelminthes > Tricladida > Dugesiidae > Schmidtea > Schmidtea polychroa. The sequence continues at coordinate 50,180 of CAUHTR010002508.1, read as the reverse complement.
AATATTTTTGTATACCATTCCAAAACTGATCCTCAATTAATTTTGCTGTGTGCTCGCCTGCACCAAATGCCTTTTTCGCTAACTCCGTAATCGTATATACATATTCACCAACTGATTCTCTAGTACCTTGGTATCTGTTTCTAAATTTTTGAACATTTATCTTTTGCAAGTCGCTATCGATTACTATTTCTGCTCTCAGATATCTTACGAGTTGATCAAAATTATTTCCTTTACATTCTAAGTTATTGTATGCCTGTAACGCATAACCTTTTAAATATAGTGGTATTCTCATTTTTAACTCATCAGGTGTCCAACCACAAGCTTCTGCATACTGAGCGATCTCAGTGAAAAAATCGTCGAACTTTTCAGGCTCTCCTCTATATGGTTCTACTGGTAAAATTTTTATGTAATTATTATTATTATTATTCATCCTATAGACTATTCTATTTCTGAGATTATACACTATTTCGGGTTGATTATCTATTTTATCTTTTTTTTTTTTTTTTTTTTTGAATTATTTAATAATTTTCAAAACTGAATTTATTTATTTAAAAATTGGTCAATGATATTGTTTTTTATAAATATATTTTCCCAATATAAAATACTATACCCTCTGATCTCAATTCCTATCCCCCAAATTGTGAATAACAATAATTGATTTTAAAGTCCCGGTTCGCGGCACCAAATGTTGAGGTCTCGATAATCGGGAACACTCAACTTACTGGTTCTTATATATATCAAAAACAAAGACGAATATATAATAAAATGTATTGAATATAAAATTTACCAAATAAAATCCAGTTACAATTCTGAAAAGATTGGTACTTGTTTATCAATTTATTCAACTCAAAATGCGTGCAAAAAGAAGTATGTGTGTTGTTATTTGTTGTGTGTGCGTGTTGTGTCTTCGCAAGCTTTTATTATTTGTGAATCGTTTTGTGCTGATTCAAATGATTGAATTATCCTCAGGATTTACCTTCGAATATAAAATCTTTGCGCTATTTTTGGGCGACTAAAACTAATTTGTTGTCGCTATTTATACTATTTTTTGCGGACAGCTGTTGTTAATTTACATACTTAAAATTAAATTGATTATTATTTTCTTAAGATTATTATTATTTTCTAGTTTTATTTTCTTATTCTAAAATTGATTATTTATTTAAAGTGTTGTTATTTTTGTTGAAATTTCCCAGCTGTTCTAAGCCAACTGTTCTAAAAAATAAAATCTAGAAATTCAATTAATTGAAGTTTACAATTAAAAATTGAATTTTTGAAATTTATTGTTATTAATTTGAAATATCAAATTAAAATTATTAGAATATTTTTCCCTTGTATATAATTAAGATGTTAACTAATAAAATCTATTAAATACATACACCCGATAAAATATTAACATTCTACATAAATATTCAAACGGAAAATAAGATAAAATATACATATGAATATTCAGACGGAAAATAAGATAAAATATACATGGATTGTCACAATTGTTAATAAGATAGAATAGTCAATTATATTTACACAATTGTTGATAAGATTGAATATAAGATAGAATAGTCAATTATATTTACACAATTGTTGATAAGATTGAATATGCATAGTTTGCTCGACGATTTAGTCAGTTTTCAGATTGCTGGATTGTCTTTGGGTTGAATTGATTTGCTTGAAATTGGGTTGTTTGTTAGAATATTTATCTATCTGCGCTCTTCGGCGTACACATTTACTCTATATTTTTTGGGCCCTGTCCTGTAGTATTTGTCTAGGGTAAATGTAGTGATGGGCCTACCCTCATCATCTAACATAATAATATACCAAATTTTATTAATTGTTAATAATTAATCCGTTTTATAATTATTATATAATAAAAACGGATTAACTACTAACAATTGGTAATAAATATTTAGAAAAATATTCAAATAATATTTAAGGATTTATCATTATTAGGTAAATTATATCCACGATACTGCCAGGCTTCTGGACATTCAAAATCTTGTCATAAGACAATGAAAAAATATTATGGCCATAAATTCTATGGACTCAAATACTATTTATGTCCATCATGCCAGACTTCCCAACATATAAAATATACTGATTTTTACAAAACCCATAGTAACCATCTTAATCAGTTTTTTATAAAGAAACTTACTCTCTTTAAACGGATAAATAAAAATGCAAATAAAAATGTAAATAATGATGCGATTAGCGCAGAACATAAAAATTTAAATAAAACTGTAAATAAAACTGTAAATAATGATGCGATTAGCGCAGAACATATAATTAAAAATGTAAATAATAATCTAAATAAAAATGTCAATAATAAACGGCCTGCTGTTATTCAAGATTCTTGTATACCATCTAAAGTTATTAAAGTTAATGGTGGTGATGAAATAAATATCCAAATTAATAAGCAAATAGGTGGGTCAATACATGGTTCAGTCGATATAGATGATGAACCAGAAATAGAAATAGATTTTAAGGGGGCTAGAAAAAATCTAAGGTTTGACGTTGAGAAAAACGACTTAGTTCAAATATCGTTAACATCGAAAATTATAGAAAAGTTAATAGCCGAAATAAAAGGAATGGGGCCGGTTAAAATACAGTTCACTGTTCTCATACAATTTGAGAAAGATGGCGAAATCCGAGATAATTTTTTCTCCAATAACGCCGAAGTTTTTTCCGATAATTTTCTATTAGAGGGCATCACTAAGTTAAATAATAAAATTGAAAAATTCACCTATTTAGGAAGCGGATGGCGGGTTGTTAGGATAAAAGAAATAGATTTTATAATAAATAAATATAAATGTATAAATAGATTAGCTGGACATAGTTACATCCCCACCCCAGCGGCTTTAAATTCTAAAAAAGCAATTGTAAATATACAGAACACAGATGATATGTGTTTCATCTATAGTATTCTAGCCCTCTTAAAGCGTGATATTATACACCGCAATAGGCACCGTGTTACTGCTTATGAGAGTTATTTAAACGAGATCAATTTCGACCCTATTAGTGATTGCCCGATGAAATTATGTGACATACCCAAATTTGAACGCAAAAACAGTGAACTGAACTTGGCTATTAACGTTTTAACTTATAGGAATAAACCAGCTAAGCCTATTGAACATCAAGATATAGATTATATTCCCCATCACCTACATCTAGATATTATTCACCGCTCTAAGGTTATAGGTGGTGAACCCATATATTTATTATTATTAGAAGACGGTAGTAATTTTCATTACACCGCAGTTTTGATCTGCAAAAACTTATGAATTGTCATCGTAATAATTCCTGTAATATACAAATTTGCGTAAAATGGTGTCCTCATTGCCTTAATGGCTTTAGATATAATAATATATTTAATATACATGTAGATTTATGTAGTAAGAACCAAATAGGTACTACATTGTATACCCTACCTAAGGACAAAAATTTAATTTTTAAAGATTTTTCCAAAAGAATAACCCCGCCATTCGTGATATATGCCGATTTTGAGGCAATTTTACCTGAAGACATCACCCACCACCAAAAACATATGCCAATAACAGCAGGCATGTTATTAATTAATAATTATAATAATACCAGATTTTATTATGAGTTTGTTGGGGATGATTGTGTGTTGTCTTTCTTGCGTAAGGTGGAGGAAATTGCTGTCACAATTGTCCTACCATATTACGAAATTAATGGGAAAAAGCCCATGCAAACCTTGTCTTTCACTGAAGACCGTATCTTTCGAGAATCCAGAACCTGTTACCTTTGTAAAAAATTCATTAAAGATAGAGTTAGAGATCATTGTCACTTCACAGGCAAGTATCTTGGTGCTGCCTGTAGGAACTGAAATGTTTCGCGACGAATTCAGAAACAGTTACCGGTTGTCTTTCACAATTTGAGGGGGTATGATTTACATCATATTTTGAAGTATGGTTTGAATAATTTTCCTTCTTGGGAATTAAATATTATTCCGACTACTACTGAGAAATTCATCTCCCTCATCGCGTATATTAACAAATTGCCTGTTCGTTTTATTGACAGCATGCAGTTTGTTAATTCATCTTTAGCAAAAGCGGTTAAGACTCTTTCCGATCTGCCTTTAACTTCTTCTGTTTTTGATGGCGCAATTGTTCGAGCCAAAGGTATCTTTCCTTATGACTTTGCTACATCGTTTGAGGTTCTGGAATCTACTCTTGAACTACCTCCGATCTGGGATTCTGTGTCTAATGATGAGTATGCATTAGCCCAAGTTATTTGGACTCAGCAAAATTGCAACAACATGTTAGATTACATGTTAACTTACCTTAAATTAGACGTGTTTCTCCTCGCAGATTATTTTACTCAATTCCGTGAAAAGGCCATTGCTTACAATGGTCTGGAGCCTCTTAATTTCTATGGCATTCCCGGTATGTCATGGGCCTCAGCGCTTATGACATTAACGGAACCCATTGAACTTCTGCAGGACATGGAAATGTTTAATTTCTATGAAGGAGGGATACGGGGTGGGTTAACATTTGTTAACAAACATTATGTTGTAAGTTCTGAAGACACAGAACTCTTGTATATTGACATAAATAACTTGTATGGTTGGTCCTTAAGCCAAAAGCTTCCGTATGCTGACTTTGAATGGGTGTATGATGATCTTGATTCTGTCTTGAATGAATGTATGAATGAGGATATTGAAAATCTTCCATATGGATATACAATGGAAGTGGATATTGATATCCCTCAGTGTGTGCACGATTTTTTGAATGATTTTCCGATTGCTCCGGAAAAAATGTGCCCGCCAGATTCGAAAGTTGAGAAGCTGATGCTCACGCATTGGCCGAAGAAGAACCATGTTCTTCATTGGCGACTTCTCAAGTTGTATATAGAATTGGGGGCTGTAATTAAAAATGTACATAGGGCAATTAAATTTAAACATGCACCCATTTTTAAAGATTACATATCGACTAATACTAATTTGCGCTCAAATTCTACATGCGAGCTGCTTAGAGATTTATATAAATTATTTAATAATAGTCTGTATGGGAAATCCGTGGAAAACCTTAAAAAACGGATGAATTTGAGGCTATGCAATTCAGCTGAAAAGATGATTGTATATGCTTCAAAGCCGACTTTCAAGAAATCAATCAAAATTGCTGATGACTTGATTGCTGCACATCTAAATAAGGATTCTATATGTTTAGACAGGCCTAGCTACATTGGCCAATCTGTGCTAGACCTGTCTAAACTGAGGATGTACCAGTTACAGTATATAGAAATGGCAAAATATCGTTTAGAGTTTAACTGTGATATAAATATCGTTGCCGGCGACACCGACTCCTTTTTCTTAGAGATAAAGCACTGTAAGCTTGACACTCTTTTGCCGGCAATGATTCGTGATAATCTTCTAGATACCAGCAATTATGATCCTGCTCATCCTTTGTATTCAAAGAGTTTGGATTCTGTGATAGGGAAATTTAAGGACGAAAGTAAAGGGCTTGGTTATAAGGAGTGGGTTTTCTTGCGCCCTAAGTGTTATAGTTTGTTAGGAGATAAGGCAACACTTAGGGCTAAGGGAGTTCAGCTTGGTAATACTGAGATAGGGCACCAGTCTTATTTAGACTGCTACAACAACAGCGTAGTATATACGGTGCCACAAACTAGAATAGGGACTCGTAACCACCAGCTCTTTACTTTTAAGAACAGTAAAATAGCCTTGTCGAACAACGATGACAAGAGACTATGGGTGGGGCCTAATTCCAGTCTGGCATATGGGCATTATTTAGGATTTGACGAAACTGATGATGGTCAGATATTTTCTGAAGTAGGACCACTTTTTGGTGGCTTGAGTCCAGACTTTGACGATGACTCGGATCTTGATAATCCTGATATTCCTGGTCAGATATTCGAAGAGATTGGCCCGCTTTTTGGTGGCTTGAGCCCCGATTTTGATGAAGACTCAGACATTTTTATTAGAGAAATCGGCATCGATATTGACGATGTCATTTTATCAGATTAATTTGTGTTTTAATATATTTTTAAAAAAATAGTCTTTATATTGTTTTATTTCGTTTTATTGAAAACTGGTGATAGTTTTCAAGGTTCTTACAACAGTTAAACGCTTGTATAAATATATAAAAATTTGATTATTTCACACAAGTGTTAACTTTTGTAAGAATTTTTATAATAATATATTTTTATTGTGTAATAGTGTTGCAGTGAGCATGCAACATTATTTATCTGTTGATAGGATTTTTTATTAATAATAAAAATAATAATAATAATAATAATAATAATAATAATAATAATAATAATAATAATAATAATAATAATAATAATAATAATAATAATAATACCCTTGTGAGTTGTTGAGCGTGAGCAGTACCCTTTTGAGCATTACCCATAGGGGGACAAAATATTTTGTCGGATAAACTCGGAGTATATAGATTAATACTCATAATAATAATAATAATATTAATAATAATAATAATAATAATAATAATAATAATAATAATAATAATAATAATAATAATAATAATAATAATAATAATAATAATAATGTCTTGGGAAAATGTTAATAACTTTGTCAATATTAAAGATGGTGATGACAACAATAGCTCATTCGAAAGGTCTTGCACCAAGCTTCAAAATAAGTATTCGATCGATGAAATAAATTGATGGGAACGATAACCTTTGGCAGGCCAAATAGTAGGTCACCGCTGGAACAAAGACATTAGAAATAATAATATTTTTAAAAATAATAATAATTATATATCATTGATGAGTCATATGTCTTTGTTCTTAAGTCGACCTTGAATGCTTGATGAGTCATATGTCTTTGTTCTTAAGTCGACCTTGAATGCTTGATGAGTCATCGGATGAGTCACATGTCTTTGTTCTTAAGTCGACCTTGAATGCTTGATGAGTCATCGGATGAGTCATATGTCTTTGTTCTTGAAAAAAAAATTTTTAAAAATTTTTTCCTGCCGGCGGGGGGGAGGGGGGTGGGGTAAAAAATATCTTTTTTCCAGCGGTGACCTGTTCTAGCGGTGACCATACCATCTACTTATTGCAATTATATTATAAAATTTATGGACATACATGGTGCGTCTAGTAAGTAAGTATAGTAGTATAGTAAGACTTGTTGGGGTTCTTCTAGAGTAGCAAATTGATAAAATCCAAAACTTATAAAAATTTAAAATTAATAAATTAAATTAAAATTTTAAAATTTTAAAATTGACGTACTTTGAAGGGAACAGGTATGTACGAATGGTAAATAATAAGACAAATAAAAAATACAATAATATAGAATCAATGGAGAATTAACAACTGAAGACGGATTAGCGAGGAAATAATTTATTGTGCCAGCAATTTGCTAACGTCATACTTTAATGGTATTTTGAATTTGATGTTATGATGGGAAAATCCATGGAAATTGGAAGAGCTCACATTGAAAAATAATAATGTTGCTTGTTTGTTGCTGAAAGTTTGAAAATTTCTTGTCAAGTCAATATATTACATATTTTTATTTCAATAACTTCCATAAATATATGTCAATTAAAACAACTATCTTGAACTTTAAACCTAAAAGTCCCTGAGTGTATGTTGTGCAAATTACAATTTGATTTTAGCCACAGTAACCATAAAATAGGTTTTTGTATTTTATAAGAACTTATTTTAATTTTCACAACTGATTTCTTTTCAATCAACATTGTATTTATTAAAAAGCTTGACTTTGAATCAGTAAAGATGTTTCTTTGATATTCACGAATTTTCGACATTGCCTTTTTCTAAGTGATGTTTTTACTGAGAAAAGCCATAATTCATTCCTATATGTTCATTCATTAACAAAAATCAGGCATTCTTCATTTATTCTGCATTATTTCTTTTAATCTTATTATAATTTTCTAAGGCATTTCCTTGTCAACTTCATTTTTAAGAGTTTTCCCCCAACCGAAGAACGAGAAACGGTAATTCTATTACGTTTTCTAACATTCACTTGCAACTCCATTTGTTTGTGGGAATTTTCACAAGATATAACATTAAAATTTGTTTATTCGACTTCAGAGAAAACTGCATAGTCTTTTGTTTATCTTTCTGGTAGTGACAAAATTTCAATGTTTTCATTTATTTTTATAAGCCACGAGGTATATGCTGATCAAATTTGACTGTTTTCACAATTTACATCATAATATATTTGCTGGAATTTCTATTGCCATAAATCTGTATTTTGATACCTGATGTCATTCTATATTTCTTAAATAAATGTCCTATCACAATCCGTGTTATAGAATGACCAAGGTAACAAAAGAATTCAACATCTGCAAAACATAATATTTTTTAATATTTTAACAATAATTTCTTCATCCGTTTATACAATATTTATTTCATGAATGATTATATATTAAACCTATGTAATCTTTTGTCCAAAACCTACAAACTATTAAAATGCCCTTATCTCACACAAGACCGAAGAACTTCAAATATAAGAAAATGATAATAATTCATATTATTAACCAAAATATTTTTTAACAATATATAAATATTTAAATTCAGGAAATTATTTCCTACAAAATGCCTTAATAATAATTTTCTACGAAATTTAATAAAATGAAATAACTTACATAAATATATTTATTTATTTATAATTTATGATATATACATTATTTGATATTTTAAATGTAAATAAAATCACGTTCGAGTCAGATTAAAAAAATTAAATGCAATTGTAAATAAAACATTATTTCTTCAAATAAATATGAAAACTTTCCTGAAAGGACAAAGTTAAACATTTAAAATTATCCAAATCACATTTTATTAATTTAAGTTTATCACATTGAATATAAATCCAAATAAAGGAACTTTAAAATTTTTAAAATCAAAACAGAAAGAATGATAATTTTTTAATGAAATAATTTATATAAATATTTATACAAATTGTCGAGGTAAAAGTGTAAAAAATATGTTAAAAATAAGAAACATATTTCATATGAATTTTACTATGGATGAAAAAAAATAATAAAATATTATTGTTTAACTTAATATTTTTTACTGAGCACTGTGCAGAAAACTAAAAAAGAAATCTTTTAAAAAAATTAAAAATTTTATTGATTTTAATTAAAATATAATACAAAGAAATTATAACTCAAATTTTTTAAACTTTTTTTGTGCCAAATTCATCAATCATATCATTGTAATCAATTGTTCTGACTGTTCCATTTTCAATCGACAGTATTGCTAATCCAGAAAAACTTTCCAGTGGCATTGTAGACCGTATTAATTTTCAATTAATTTTAATTTTATAATGTATTTAAAATTTGGGTGTCCATTGGTATTGCCTTGTTGGTAAGGCGCACTTTTTACACTTAAGGCAAATTAAAGTACATAAAGGATTTTAAGCAATTTATAAACTAAAAATTTATTATACTTTTTAGGAAAGAATATCTTTTAATTTTTTAATAAACTCCAATTGCAATAAAATTCTATTAAAAAACAAAAGAAAATCCCCGTAAAAATATAAAACATAGAAAAAATACCTATTGATTTTAGACCCTAAAATAAGTTTAAATAAAATGACTTAAATTCAGCATTTTATATTAAAAACAATTATTGCATATTTTCATATATCTGTTATCCAGTAAATTAAAAATGAAAAAGAAATTGTATATAAAAATATGTAATTTTTTAAAACGAAAACTGATAAAATACAATAATAATTACTTTTTGATTCTTGTCACTTTCTTATATACTTGTTCCTGAAAGGCTTGCTGATCTTCAAAGACATTTATATTTTCAGCATTATCTTTATAATCAAATTATAATGATATTTCAGTGGATTATGTCACAAACTGTCTCAAATTTAGTCAAGAAGTTATGTGGTTCTTCATAATTTCCCCTTAATGTTTCCACTCACGTTGAAACTTTTTATGTTTCTCTTATATAGAAGTACGATTGAGAAAATAATTGTTTAATGCTCCTTTTCGACTAAAAATGTAGTGTGATATTTTCTTAGGAATCGCATGAATTTAAATGAAATTGCAGAAAAAGGAGTTATTATTATATGTAAATTGTGGAGTCGAAAGTTCAATGAATGGGATTTTTAAATTTAGTATTTTTATTTAGTAAATAAAATAATAAATTTAAATAGTTATTATTAATTATTAAAACTTGGTTCATGTTTAATAATTTTTTAATGATGAATACTTTTAATTAAATTTAAAAAAATAATAAATAATCTCAATGAAATGTAATGTTTATAAATTTTTATATTTAAATATTTTCATTTTTATAGAATAATTTGATTTATTTATTACCATATATTTTGGTGACAAATTATAAGTAAAATGTTTAGTTAAATTTATTTGTGTTTCATCACATAACATTTTTTATATCACGTTAATGTAATTGAATTAAATAAAAAGTATTAGTACAAAATTATTAAAAATTAAAATGTCAATAGCTACAGAAAAATTTAAAAGATTTTTTCAAAAAGTCGAAGCTGACTTAAGTCTGCAATTTTTTTTATAATTTTTTAAAAGCCAAAATATCTTTTTGTTTGAAATTTATATTAAAAAATAATTTAATAAAATAATGATTGTTCCTATATTTTCGTGTTATAAATAATCCATTTCAATAAACATTTGGTTTTTGTAATTATTGAGCCAAGATATTCTTTTAAAATATTTATTTATAATTAGCCAGCATATTGTTTTTACTACGTAAACTTGAAAAATTTCTTTTTATTTAATGTTAATTAATTTGTAAACATATATTTGTACTTACTCCGCATATGTTCTTAATATTGTCAGGTAAAAAAATAATATGATATATTGTAATTAAATATATTTTAATAAAAAATATATCAATAATTCTGATAAAAAGGGAATTTATTATTTTTATATGCAATGGAATTTTTCTAATAAATAAATCAAACATTACCATGTACAATATTGCATTTATTTACTATTTATTAGAGTTATTCAATATATTGTATATATTCCATATATTCCAGGTAATCATATTGACAAATGTAATGCTAAATATATTAAATATTATGACAATGTACTTTTTGTTTTACTGTTAACAAAGTAAAAATCAGAAAAATGTAATATTAAATTATTTTTCTTTAAGCAGTTTATTTTTGATTTAATATCAATTGACTCAAATCAAAATTATTAAAAGACATCTAAAGTGTCACGAAAAAATTTTTTAAAAATAACAATAATAGTAATAATAAAAATAAATTAACAGTAATAATAAATTCTTGTGTTAATAATAATAATTATTAGTATAATAATAATATGTACAATACGTTTGTATTATCTACATATACATGAACACAGGGTATGATGATACTGAAAAGGCATTTATGGAGGCAGTATATTTTAGTGCTTATATCAATATGATAATAAAAATAATTAACAATGATAATAATTTAAATAATAATTGAATAATTGATAATGATGGTAAGAATGGTGATAAGAATGAAATACTAAATACATTAATTTAAACAAAGTATTAACAAATATAATTAATATAAACATAAGGAAAGATGATTTAACATATATACAACAGACCATTACATTTACAACCTTAGGAATGCTGGGAATAAACATTACTAACATTTAAAGATCCTCACCACTTGATATGGAGAGCCACAAAAAATAACTATATAATCCACAGTTTTCCTTAGTCAAACCACCCAAAAGTTCTAAGCTAAGAAGAGTTGCAAATTCAGCAAATTGCAATATAATTTCGAGCATACAAATTCATGTAACCGAGCTCAGGTAGTAGCAAGTTGGGACATATAGCAGAAGGAACACGCTAAGATAAACAAAACCATTATATAATTTTTATAACAGGTGAAAATTTTTATTTTATATTTAATAAAGCTTTTCAAACCATTTTTTTGTGTTCTTATCTGTATAAGAACCATCAGGCTGGGATTCTGAGAACTTCAACAGTATTCAGTCTATTAAAATATCTAAGAAAACAATGTAATATTGGCACTCCCATTCCTGTACTATGTTACGATATATAACAATGATAACATATAAAGTAACTTGCATTATATTACATTATGTCTCAATGAAGGTCATTAAGAAATGATAATCGATTTTAAATTTATTTTTTACCAAAATAGCTTGCCAAAATAGCGATATTAACAAGACTAAGTTTGACATGAATCACAATTTATTTGAGAGCCACTGAAGCGAGATGGGTATGTTATGAATTGAATTGAGTACATCATTGAATCAAATTATTACCTATGATGGTAATGACAACCTCAAAGATTGCAAAAATACAAGGTAACAAAGGAAGATACATTATGTTTAAAAAAAAATTTAATAATTGTAAAAAAGTAACAATAAATGGCTGCATAACCCCCCCAACTACCCCAAAGATAAATGATTATCTTATAAAAATATAAGACAACTACCAAATTGCTGAACAAAGTGTCTTGAAGATTATATTTGTGTATTTGTACTTTTCTTTTGAAGACTTGTTTGGAGCTAGAAATGTCATAATAAATTCCGGAACTTTTTATATATAATATTATTTATACATGCATTTCATTATTATTTACAACTCAGATTTTCCTGTAGTCAAAGTAGCGCTTTATTGCTCGGATTAGGATACTGAAGAGCATCATAAATTCTACATTTATCAAGTGAATGATCATTGATATACATATATAGGACAGCGCAAAATAGACGAATGTCTAAATTTCGACGACGATAATCATTTGAGAATTTAGAATTATAGAAAAGTGTAAAAAATACTCTGTAATGAAAAAACATCTACGCTATCCTCACGGTCATTCTATTTTAATAAATATTTCAAATGAATTAATTTAATTATTTAATTATATCATTTCAATATTCGAAACTGGTGCGTTCGTCCGGTATACACGGGTATAAAAAACTTTTGAAATGAGCATGTATTTTGTGATTTTGTTGCAATTTTTCCACAACAAACGTCATGGACTTGAATTTTATATAACAATCATAAATTGCATTGTACTAATAATGCTATTTTTATGTAAGTTAGTTTTTTTGTAATTTGTTTTAATGAACAAGTGATTTTCTTTAGAAACCTCAATAATCATAGATTTATTAATGTAATTTATAAATAAATAAAAAATAATAAATTGGTTTAGTTTAAATAAAAATATTTTTATTTTTAAATCATCAAAATAAAATAAAATCCACTAAAATTCATATTTACACATTAAACTTTCCATTTTTCTTTCATAACTGAATTTCCAATTTCCGTTTTTGTATTTCTTTCCAAAGACCAATTTCAAGCTGGGTAACTTAATAGTTTCAGTTTCATTTGCTCCGTATCGACAATGTTTGACATTAAGATAAATTGGGATATGCAAACTTTCATTGACATGCACAGTCATTCTTTTGGATCCGATTGTAAAACTTTTCAAAAGATTTGAATATTTCTTATTTTTCAATTTAGTTTGGCCTTGAAACTTTCTTGGATATTCTAACTCTAGATTTGAAAATCGGTAAAGTAGTTTCACTTTATTGAATATTTCCGCTAGATTAAGTTGAGGTTGAAAATTCTCCATTCGACCTGCTCGAAGGTTCAAGCACCTCATCATCATAATCTAGACGAAATAATATGATAAAAATATATCAACTCTACGAGATAATCTTACCAGTGATATGATTATTATTTTCATATTTAATTTAATATATTTACAACTGATTTATCCATTTATTTATATATATTTTCAGGTAATTCTTTAATTTTAGCTTCAATTTTGAATGGTCAATTTAAATAAAAGAACTCTGAATATTACTATTTTTATTTACAAATTATGCTAAAATTATAAGTTTTCAAGTAGTTTTGATAAAATACATAATGGACGTTATAATGACGATTATTTGTATTATTGAGACTCGAATAAACGATACAATAAATGCTATTAATATATATTACCATAACAGAATATTTATAATTAATTTTTTCTTTAACATACTTTTAATAAAAATATATAATATATTTAAATAAAAATAACATATTTAAATTAAATAAATATTTATACTATAAAACAAAGAAATGAAGATAAAGGAAAATAAAAAAAAAACAATGTTTTGAAAAATAAAATATTTTACTGGTAAATATTTCATAAATAAATAAATTATCTTTAAATTATAATTAAGTTTATTTTTTGAAATAATTTTTAAAATTTATACTTAAAACTTTAGTTAAATTTTTAATATTCCAAATTAAAAAATATTTTATATTATTCCATTAATTAAAATCATATGATAATTTTCTTATTTTTAAATAATACATGAAGTGCCTGAGAAATTTCAGATTTTTGTTTGTATGAACTATTTAAAACACATTTTAAGGCAAAATAAATTGTTTTTATATCTTCAGTAGTAATTTTGATGGGATCTAATGCAATTTAAAGATTCTTAATAAAGGTTTAATCAAAACTTAGAAACATTGAGCACTTTCAATTTGTTGGATTATTATTAATGCAGTTGATTCTGACTTCTTGTGCTCTTTGCTTTAGAATCATCATAAAGACCCAACACAAAATAATTTATTTAAATTCCATTCGATTGATATGATAACGTCACCCATTTTTAATCTGCACTTTTAGATTTAGTATATACTTTAGGTGAAAAAATCAGGAAACTGCCTTAAATATATATTGCTTGACTAACTTTGGTTTTAACTAACTGATTTCTTTTAAGCCTTAGGTCCTTCTTTGACCAAACTGGAACTTGTTTATGAGTGTCGCTCATTTTTATATTGATTTTATTCGTGCAATTTTTTAATTGAATAATTAAATTGAACAATTAACTTGACTACTGCCGGTAATGGGCAATTCCCAAAATTGATCTGATTGCCTTTACTTGATTTGAGTTTCTCAACCACATGTAATTTATTAATTCAATACGCAAGTTTCTTCCAACTGTTTCCTGATTCTCAACCATTCTATTTAAATCTCATTGTAAATTCAAATCTCTTGCAAATTTCTCTAGTCGTAAATTTTCTCCTTTAGTTAAATTTTTCCTTTTTTCGCAAATATAATGATAATATGAGTTTTTAAGAATAAATTAGAAATAAAATAAAATAATTAAATTAATTTTTATCCAATCAATTACTAATGAAACCGATAATTTATTTTTAACAATAATTAAATTAAGAGATGCAAATAAGAGATGTAATAAAATAATTAGATATTAGCAGAAATTTAGCCAGCAACGTTAAGTAAATATCAGTTGAGCTATAGTTGTCATCAGTATTTACGCAACCTGGGAGCGATTGACGAACATAAATGTACAAGTCTTTAGCAATACCCTATAGTATTTACTAGAACAATAAATCCAACTAATGTTGATGATGACTACTTTGTAAATAATCATACAACCTTGTCTTAAATAGATTTTCCAATTTCAATTTAATTCTGATTAATTAATAATAATAAATTTATCAATAAAACACTTTAATCTGATTTCTTAGTTCACCATTGCTCTGTTTACATTGAAAACAAAATAAATAATCACTTTATTTAAACAAATTAATTTTTAAAGATAATTGTAGATGAAAATCAATCTGTTTGATTTCATTACATTATGAAATAATAAAGATAATTTAAATCTTCAAATATATGTTAGGTTCGATGGGTATGTATTCGAACTAACACAAAACTTTTATCTGACTCCACAAAATTATAACGCGTGTAGGTAAATAAATAACAAATATGATTTAAATATTTATTGAAAGTAAATAATTTACACACAATTGTTTTATAATACAAAAAACCTAGCTGCACCCTAAAGAACAGAGAACGGTTATACAAACCGCCCTAAAGAGTATTTCTAAGAATCAAGGCTGGCCCTAAATGCGCCAACAGCCCGATATAGGTGAACGGAAAAGAGATAGGGGGTTTTACCGAATTTTAACCGCGATAGTGTCAACCGAGAAAATGGTTAACACTTTAAATCTTATTCGAAACGAAACAGCTACAAAAAATATGTGCTGACGTTGA
Organism: Schmidtea polychroa; assembly: GCA_959609185.1. NCBI lineage: Eukaryota > Metazoa > Platyhelminthes > Tricladida > Dugesiidae > Schmidtea > Schmidtea polychroa. Next base: position 34,177 of record CAUHTR010002508.1, on the reverse strand, counting down.
ATCCCTTTAATATTAGATTAATTTAAATAAATAAATAAATATATATATATATATATATATATATATATATATATATATATATATATATATATATATATATATATATATATATATATATATATATATATATATATATATATATATATATATATATATATATATATATATATATATTTCAAAGCAATAATAATACTAACTAGATAATAGTCCAAAAGAGCAAAAAACCACAAATTGGTTGTTGAGCTTATTTTCTTGTTGCTAAAAATCTATTCTCCTTTTTTTTTAATTATCACTCCAATAGATATTGGAGTTAAGTTCTTGTAGCTTTGATAAATGACGCAAAATCCCAAAGTACTTAAAGTTAATTTTCCAATCGATAGTTGAATATAAAATTCCTAATATATATCAAGTTAGACTTCCAGTTGATAAATAGACGTAAATTCCAAAGTAAATTTTCTGATCGCTAAATGTCAATTGGTACGAGAAAATCTGTTTCTATTTATATATCAGTTTCCTTTCTAATAAATAACAAAATGCGCTTAAATCGTTTCTTTCTTTCCGTCGCGTCCTATTTCTCCATCCTTCAGCTCAAATTTACATTGGTATTTATACCATTTTATTTATTCTATTTTATTAAAAGTAATTATTTAATTACTATTTTTATTATATATTTTTAAACAATTACTATTTTTGTTATAAATCTATTTTTAGTAATTGTTTATTACTATTTATATTTTAATTCTAATTTTAGTAATTGTTTTCTATTTTAGGTAATTTTTAAATACTATTTTTAATTAATTATTATATGGTTTCACGACCAATTTAATAATATTTGCAACCAATTTCATAATTTCTCGTTCAATTTCATAATTTTTGCAATCAATTCCATAATTTTTGCAATCAAATTCATAATATTTGCAATCAATTTCATAAAAAAATTAAAAAATAAACGATATTTCTGCGTCATCAATCAACCCCCTGTAATGATGTATGCGGGCATTATCCATTATAAAGATGGGGGAAACTATTCCTAAGCGAATACAGCAATCATGAATTTCTTTTAAGCATGTTTTAAAATCTTCACCATTAACAGCTCTTTCCTGGATTTTATGGTAGATCATACCGTATTTGTTCATTGCAGCAACGACAGAAATATTTCTGCTTCTTGCAGCCGGCACAGAGAGATAGGCAGATGATCCTTTGGAGCTTCTTCCACGAGATGGGCGTGTTACCACCGCAAATCCAATTTCATCGAGGAAGACAAAATTTTTATCATCACTTTCAATTTCTAAGGTTCGTAACATGCTTGCATAAACGGCTCGGATCTCAATTGTCGAACTACAATTTCGACGTTCAGGTACCAATGTCACGCGTTTCAGTGTGTAATGAAACTGGCAAAGCGCACGATCGACGGTACTGATCGAAACATTGATTCCGAAACTGCTTTGTATCCACTCCTTCATATTATTGAGGCTTTTAGTACACTCCTCATTAACGTTTCTCATGAGAGCCTCTTTTACGTGCTCTGGAAGCTTAGAGTGCTTATCACCGCCTCTCTTTTCAGCAAATATTATACCAGTTTTTAAGTATTTTTTAACAATACTATTTACAGTTTGATATTTAATGCTGTACATGGAGGATATCGCTGCTACCGAATGCCCTTCCAATGTCTTTGTAATAATCCGCTCTCTATCATTAGCCGAAATACTTACATTTATCTTCCTAGGTATGCCGGTTTCTTCCGCGATAGGAGAGGCGGACGCTGTGTTTGTAGGGGTTGCCAACATCAAAGAAACGTTTGTATGATTTCCTTCTTCGGAACTTGGTTCTTCTATGTCCTCTTCTAAGTTTGAATTGAAAATTGAATTTGACAGGGGGTTTAATAAAATATTTTTTAATTTAAAAATAAGGATTTTTTTTATGAAATTGATTGCAAATATTATGAATTTGATTGCAAAAGTTATTAAATTGGTCGGGAAATTATGAATTTGATTGCAAATATTATAAAATTGATTGCAAAAATTATGAAATTGGTTGCAAATATTATTAAATTGATCGTGAAACCCTATCCGGTTCCTACTGAACCCCAACATGTCTTCCCCCTAACAAGATTTTCGTCCCGAAAATTAAAGCGGTAAAGACAAGACCATTGCAGCTGATACATAAAAATAAAAATAAAAAATATAAAAATAAAACAAACTGATTAAAATATATATAATGCAAGCAAAATCAAAGTTTTAAATCACCAAAATCAAAATAGTCAATTATCGTTCACATGGGATAAAGTAAATGTTTATCAATTTGAATAACTGGATTGGATTGAATTGTCGAAAGTGCTGGGATTGAGGACGTATAGCAAATTGCTAGGTCCATTGAATACATAGCCGAATTGCTAATATTTTCTCCTTTTCATGACCGGTAGCGGAATCATTTACAATGTATTATGATGATACTACTACTACTACTACTACTACTACTACTACTACTACTACTACTACTACTACTACTACTACTACTACTACTACTACTACTACTACTACTACTACTACTACTACTACTACTACTACTACTACTACTACTACTACTACTACTACTACTACTACTACTACTACTAATAATAATAATAATAATAATAATAATAATAATAATAATAATAATAATAATAATAATAATAATAATAATAATAATAATAATAATAATAATGTTGAGGATACCTAAATAACAAATTTATAAATAAATAAATAAAATTACTTGGGGGAAGATCGTCATGACAAACGGGACGATCTATGGGAACTCAGAAAAGAGTACGGAAGTAAAATGAAATGAGAAATGAGAAAGAGGAAAGAAACAAAAGAAATCAAACAGGAAAACAAAAACAAAGGTCAGTACTAATTAATTAGTACAAAAGAGAAAAGGAATTTCAAATTCCAGAAAAACATGGGAAAATGCCGTATCTTGACAGCTTGTCAAAGATAGCGGAATTGCTGGGAGAAAGCTGTTTAACAAAAGAGGAAAAGATGAATAGAAAAGGAATAGGAAACCAACAGATACCGGCCTCTATACTACCTAAGAGAGTTTTTGTGAATTTAAATATAAAAGAAATATGGTGAAAGGATTGGTTTATCGATCATGGTGCTTATCTTCCACTTTTTAAAATTCAGTAAAAAGTGTAGATAAATTAGTTGAATTACTGGTGAAGAATGGCTGTTCAAAACGGTTTTTTTGTTAACGTTGAAAGAGACTGTTGATAAATGTATGAATAATGCTAAGGATCGTAGTATGAATGAATGTAAATTGACTGATATGTCGAATGATGTAGTGAATATGAGTATTGATTCTAAAAACAAGATGAGTCAAAATATACGATAGTATTCTCGTATTCTGAAGAATATAAAGATTTCAAAAGAAAGATAGGTAAACAGCTGGGTAAATTGAATTATAGAATTGTTTCAAAATCGTGCAAAGTACGTAGTATGTCTGTTAGTAAATCTCAAACGCCGGTTGGATTGTGTTCGGATCTCGTTTATCAATTCACATGTAATGGGTGTAATGCCACATACATTGGAGAGACTTCTTGTCATCTCTGTACTAGAGTTCAAGAACACTGTCGACCGAAGGGAGTGTCCAATATTAGGGATCATAATAAAGTCTGTATGAAAAAATTAGAAATGTTGGATTTTAAAATCTTATCAAAAATTTGATAATTGTTTTGAGCATGTGATTTGTGAAGCATTATTGATAAGAACTTTTAATCCTAAAATTAATGTGCACAATGCAGTGAATACGTGTGTGTTGAATGTTTTTAATGAAGTTTTTGTATGTTGATAGTTATGTTAAATAATTAAAAAACAATTAAAATAATTAAAATAAAATTTTTAAGAATTTTAAAAGTTTAAAATAATTGATTGTTGAAAATTAATTTTAAAAGTAATAATTTAAAACTGTTATTTAAAATTTAAAAATTTATATATTTTATAATTTGTTTATAAATTATCAATATTGTATAGTTATTCATTCGTCGTGAATGTAGGTAACCTGATGATAATAGTGATGCTATCGAAATATATAGTGAAAAAGATGTACGAATGGCGATTATTATTATTATTATTATTATTATTATTATTATTATTATTATTATTATATTTTTTTTCAAATATTGACATTTTCGATTAAAATAAAGTTTAAAGAAATTCGATCAACTAAAATTTATTTTTGAAACTTGAAAACTCCTAAAATAATTGAAAGTAAATTAAGTTTCAATATTTACTAGATGTTAATTAATGCAGCGAGAAACTTTGATTTAGTAATAATTATGTTCTATAAATTTAAAATATACGAAAAACAAAAAAGAAATATTTACATATTTCTTTTAAAACCGAAAATTATGCTAAATTAGCCAATTTTTTTACTAAATCAATATATTAATTAAATGTGTTGATTAATTGTATTAATTAATTAAATAATATACATTTTAAGTCTGTTATAAATCCATTCAAAACATTAGAAAAGTAATACTTAAAATTCATGTTAAATAATTAAATTTATATGTAATTTAGCATATTTTTTAGGTTAATGTAATTTATTTTATATAGTTTTTTGATTTTGATTATAAAAACTTTGAATTTCATTTATTAGCATTTCATTGAAATATGAGTCTGTGAATATAAAATGCAATCGCGACTTCAATGAATTGATTGATGTCCCATAACACCTTTACATTGCATTGTTTTTAATAACATTGTTAATAATAATAATAATAATAATAATAATAATAATAATAATAATAATAATAATAATAATAATAATAATAATAATAATAATAATAATAACGAAAATAATAATAATAACTAATGGATAATGAAAGTGTTCAATTGTTCCAATTGTTCAAATAGATATCAGATTGACAAGTTCAATCAAACTTCGCAAAACACATTATCCATATTTATCGGGTACTCTGTCTATGTTGGATTTCGATGCCATTAATATTTTATTCAGGAAATTGAATGAAAATTTTCAGTGTGGGACAAAGACAAAAAATATTATACTATAATTTAATTTTGCCTAGTGTTTTTATGTAGGTCATAGGAAGTTTATATATGACCCATTTTCAAAAGTATGTCACACACACGAACACACTTAAAATATAGGCACCACTAGGACAATCAATATGTTCTATCAGTTATTTTAATGAATCGCATCTTATATTGGAGTTCTATATTCAATATTTTAAAGGATTTACACAGGATATATTGATAATATATGATAATTCTTTCAAATTTGGGATAGATGTCTAGAGTCTGACAATGGGTCATTGTAAAAAGTGAAAACCGAAAACCTGATATTTTATATATTATACGCATGCAAATATACTTTTAATCAACATAATAATTACCTTATATATGCTCTAAAACTAAGGCTACCAGGCCATTAATTGCTTGTGCTTTTCGTATTATTATGATTAAAATTATTATTAATTCTATATCGAAATCGAAATTTTTAAAAAAATATCTTTACATAAATATTTAATAATTTTTTATAATTAAAAATATTTTCATAAACAATTCAATAATGTTTATTATTTTTATTTCTATAATACATAAATAAATAATCACATAATGAAAAATATTGTTAATGGAATCATCAATGACATTGACGCTTAAATATATACTTAGTGCAAAATTTAAATATTTTTAAACTTATTTGTACATAAAACCTTTAAAATAAATGTTCAAATATTTTACTATGATTTTTGTAACACAAACATGCTCTTTTTGCTATAGTGAGCTTGTAGACTTTCACTAGGCATTGTTTTTATAATTATTGCATTATAGATGCATGGTATCTTTTAAGAACCCTACTCTAAAAACTATCACAAGACATAAAGGGAAACAAACAAATTTGTTTATTATTAAATATAAGTACGACAACTCTTTACATAAGTACTTGGGAACACAACAAAAATAATGGTAAAATCAATGTCTTTCTTTGACTTTTAGCAATGCTGGCACTAATTCCATTTTTCGGTTACTCGGCAAATGTAGCGTTAACACGTGGTGCACAAAAACTTCATTTTAGTATCTTGTGATTGTGGGCAAATATGACACTTTCCTCTCTTATTTCTATTTTCTACGTTGACCACATTCTTCTTTACCATTAAGGAAACTCCTATAAGACCCACTTTTCATAGTAGTTCTCAAGTTTGGGAGTTTTGATCTCTGATATGAGTTACAAGTACATTTTCTTTCCAAAGTTTTTCTTAAAATCATAGTGTCTTTCATTCTTTGAACACAGCTTGTATGTAACAATGCAACATCCATTTGCTATAGAAAAGAATACCCATTTGGCCATTTCATACCTTTTCGTTGACTGCGGTAGGTTCTAACTAATTTATCATAGTTCTCCTCACCTTTTTTGATAGCGTTACAGCACTCAATTATTTAACATTTATCCTCCTTTTAATAAGGTTCACTAGGATGCATTGATGACAACAGATTTCTAGAGTTGGTATACGAACCTTTCTGAAATCCTTTGGTGAAACTACAAATATTTCTTCTCCTTTCTCTACCTCATTGACAGTTAACTAGTTTTTTTCAAACTGTACCATTTGGATCATGCATTTGGTCATCTCCTGTTCCACTAATATCATGTTTTTCTTCACTAGACTCATCATACACATTCACAATTACATGTTCATAAATACAACTATAATTTTCTTTATCATTTATGTTATCTTTATCAAATGTCAATATCAGTATCATCATTATTTCCAACCGCATCAACATCATCATCATCATCATCATCTTCTCCTATCATAAAACTGCTTTCACCATCAGAAGATTCCATTGCAATAAGAATATTATTTGCAAGTAATTTAGCAGGTCGACATAATCCTTTAATTATCTACAATAGAAAAATATGATGATAAAATTACAACACACTCTTAATCTGACAGTATTTCCATTTTGTATCTAATTATTCTAGAACATCTTTCAAGTGAGCTTCATAAAAATGATAAACAGACTATTTTAGTTTAATCCTTTTTAACCCAAATGTTGCCACCGTCCTTTTAAAAGAACGCTCCTTATATATTTTTTTATTTTGCATACGCTAGTTATTTAGAGATATCTATAATAAAATGTGTTTAGCACATCACAATTACAAGTCTTACCAGTTAACTTCTTTGTTTAAAATGTTCAAAGTAAAATAACTTTATTTAGCTACTTTAAATAAGATTTTACTATTTTTATGTTTTTTTTTGAATAAAATAGTTTTGGCAACATCTGGGTTAATAATACAATAAGATTCTGTCAAAAATAATAGTGTAAAAGTAACAAAAGAAGAAGGAACTATTTCATTCCGAGTAAGGGATTATACTATATCCCACTTAGAAGATCATACGTGATTTACTACAGGGCTAACAAAAGAATTTCAAAGATCTCCTCTAACATTTTATGATAAATAAACTATTTTGATTATCTTTAACTGTAATATTCAATAAATTTACTTCCATTTATATTAGATAGAACAACAATATTACCCTTTTGACTGATAACGCTGTTTCAAAAATGTCTTCGAATGTATTTTTCATACCAGATAATACAGTAAAACAATCATTTTCATTTTCAAATTTTAAGAAAGTGGTTGGGGTCGTCAAAATAACTCATTTGTCTATAACCCACTATAAAAGTGAAATCACACCAACCGTTAAGTCATAAAAAGTTATTTTTAACTACGGTACAGAAGTAATCTGGTTGTTATTATTGTAATTTAGATATAATGACGATTAATCTTTATCAATGACAATTGTACCCTTAAGCTCTCATAGTCGAGTTGTTTCTTAAGAAACTATAACACTTTGGGCGTAAGAAATCCCATTCGTTGTATCAAACCAATTTGCTCTTATCATTGAACTTTCCGATGACAAAGTCAAGGCTCCTAGAATATAATGGGTGAAAAGGATCGTGATTTGATGTATCTAGTAAGTTATTAGAAATCATCGCCCGGTAATAATATATCTAATTTTAAATTTTTTATTTCTATGAAAAGTATGTCAGTGTCGTCGGCTTTAATATTTATCTCGCAATTAAATTGTCATCTGATTTCTCAAATTCATTTTATTAGAGTTGATACATCCGCAATTTGGACATATCTGATTATCCAATGCAATTTAAACATAGAGTGCTTTATTCAGATGAGCAGCAATTAGATCATCATCAATTATGATGGATTTTACGAGAGTCTGTTTTGAGGCATATACTATCATATTTTCAGCTAAACTCACTACGCGATTCTACTCTTAGTTCTGTATTTTTTAGAGATATATTGTTTGAATACACATGGTTGTTTGAATTTAATTGTCCTATGAATATTTACAACTTTCGCTCAAATCAACAGATAAAGTTTCGAAAGCATCCAATGAGAAACATCGTTCTTCCTTGGCCAATGCGTAAGATCTAGCTTCTAAACTTTTGAATTAGGTGGGTACTTCTTTTTAAGAGGAATAAAATTGCATAAAAGGTCATACAAACATTCCGGAATATCAATATCAACTTCCATATTATAACCATATGGAAGGAATTCAATATTCACATAAATACATTCATTCAACACATCATTCAAATTATCATAAACCCAGGTAAATTCACCATACGGCATATTTTGACTAAGTATCTAAGATTATTATTATCTATGTATAATAACTTTGTATAATCTGAAGCAGCAACGTGATGTTTGTTAACAAGTATAGTTTGAATCGGCATAAATTACGAATGGTGGCGTGATTGATTTTCGGGAGGATGTAAAAAGTAGTACCTATTTGATTTTTACAACACAAAGCAAAATGTTATTCATATGCTTTCACATATCTGAAGCTATTATGACAATGATAACACCAGTTACATCTTATTCAAACCTTACATTCTTTGCCGGAATGTCAGTACATTAATTTCTGTGAATAAAAACAGCAGTATAGTGATACTTTTCGGGATAATTAAGTAATAATAAATAAATAGTTTTAGAATCTGTGACATTAGACCTATGTATGATGTCAACATTTACCCGTTCAAATTTAGGAATATTACACAACCTCATTGGGCAATCGGTGATTGAATCATAATTTAATTCTTTTACAAATGTACTATAATTATGAACTCTCTCAAAATGGCTTTTGATTTCATCTGGTTAATGCAAAAAACACAAGTGATTCTAATTTTGAACATTGATAATTGTTGCTTTTATACTCTTTAATATAATGGTTTAGAGTTATAGCTATTGCTGGTTAATCGACTAATTTGCTAACATATTAATTACTCTCCAACTGCTACCCAAATAAGTAAATTTTCAATTTTTTCATTTATTTTATTTACCCCCTATAGCAGGAAATTGTCAGAAAAAATCAGCTTTATTGAAGAAATAATTATCGCAAATCTCACCGTCCTTTTTAAACTTAATAAGAATCGAAAATTGAATTTTTACGCACCCATTTCTAAATTTCGGATATTAATTTATCACTTATTCCCCCAGTCAAAGATATTTTGATTAAATGCTCGACAGCAATATTAAATTTTAGGGTTTTCCTACTTATATTCAAATCTGATTTTATAAAAAATTCATATGATTAATTAAATTGACATTAGCGAGGGAAAAGGCGACACATTCATCATCAACTCTATATGCCTGTATTTTAAGTTTGTGAGCCTGTGACCTACTTATTTATTAAATAAAAATATACACTAAATAAGTCTGTGATCTACATATTTATTATAGTTATAGATATAAAATTCCACTGATCTAAATAAAAATACTAGAAAACCTTAAATTTTAGCTTAATATTTTTTGTCTTTATCCTAGTGGTTACCCTTTCATTAACTTGCACATTGTTTTTTCAACAATTATAAATCAAGATTCTATGGTGGTTTTGCCGAGATCACTTCATGGAAAATAAAAATTGGTATTTAAGGTATTTGGTGTTTAAGGATATAAGGTTGAACAAAAATAATGTATATTCTCCAATTTGGAGAAAAGGTAATGCTAGATAATTATTCAGCTTCTAATTATATATTTTTTTACATGTGTTAAAAAATAAATATTTTATATAAAAAATTGAATTTTTATTTCATAGAAGAAATAAAAATAATAATAATAATAATAATAATAATAATAATAATAATAATAATAATAATATTAATAGTAATATTTTGAATAATCATATTATTATTAATAAAGAATATTCGGGGAATATAATGCATAGTTATCGTGAGGTTACACGGATACGAGTCATACAATGATGAGTCACCTGAGTTCACACGGATATGAGTCATACAATGATGAGTCACCTGAGTTCACACGGATATGAGTCATACAATGATGAGTCACCTGAGTTCACACGGATATGAGTCATACAATGATGAGTCACCTGAGTTCACATGGATATGAGTCATACAATGATGAGTCACCTGAGTTCACACGGATATGAGTCATACAATGATGAGTCACCTGAGTTCATACGGATATGAGTCATACAATGATGAGTCACCCGAGTTCATACGGATATGAGTCATGCAATGATGAGTCATCGTAAGCTCACTTCTACTTATTGATAATTATCAGATTTACACATGGAAGTAAAATATCCACAAAGTCAATAATATAGGAAATGCAAATGACAACATTTATTTATTATCTTCAATTTTGAGAAAATATTCGAGAACACTTCAAAATGAACATTTTATGACGCATTTAGCAGAAGTGCAAATCAATCTAACGCGCTGCGAAAATCGAAATTTCATAAGTTTAGACGGATTTTCACTTCATATTTTTTAAGATTATTTAAAATTATTTTTTTATCAGAAGAAACAGCATAAATATGAAGTGCAAATTTAGTTTTTTATCATTTTATCAGATATTTTATTCATTAATAACTGTAAATTCTTCAAATGATTTTAATAATATATATTGAGGATATTTAAATAATAAAATTAAATAAAATTAAAGTAAGCTAAATAAGTGGTGGTCAATTTATAAAATAAAAAATATGTTCCAGAATTTTGAGAACCAGGAGTAAAAGGGAGAAATTGAAAATGAAATGGAAAAAAATGAAATAATATAAAGTTGTTAGACTAACAATGTTAGTAATTATTAAGAGAATTTCAAAAATAAAACAAAATTAAAATTAAATTTTCGATATTTCGATATTAAAATTTTGATAGCCAGGTAGATTGAAAAAAAGAGGACAGAATGAAGTAGGATTTCATATCTCGAAAGCTGTTTGAGATAACAGAGGATTGAATAAAAAGACCGGACATTACTCGGAGACAAAATTTAGTAAAATCGAAAACAACATTAGACTATCTTTAAGTGCTATCAAATGATAACCTATAAAAAACAAAAATACAAATTGAATCGAAAAGAAGTCGAGACTTAAATTTTAAACAAGAAACAGAATTAGAATCAAAGAAATCGAAAATTGGAATTAGAGGCAAATAAAATAAACGAAATAAATAAAGGAGGCTTGTATAGTGTTGGATACCCGGGAAGGAAGAAAATTAAAATAAGATAAAACTGTCCCTATCTGCTCAGCGTGTGGTTCCCTGGATATCCAAGATGATCATAGATAACTTCCCTTATGTGGGCCCGTGGCGATGTACCACGTAATTTTATTCATTTTATGGGGTTCCTTTTCTCGTATCCGATTCAACTTTATCAACATTCGAGATTTAGCCCAACAATAGTAAATTTATACGATTTGTATGATCGAATTAATAATAAAGAGTATTAAGGCATCCGAGTTGAACCGACAAGATAACAAGATTGATTTTCCTATTTATGAGTCCAGTAGCGGTAGTTGAGAGGTCGTGTTATCAAAAGTTTTATTTATCATGAAGTGTTGCAATAAGCACTCGATAACAATTGGTTTTAATATTGAATAAATGGTGCCGTTGTAATTGTTATAATTATTTTTGTTAATCAATAAAGTTTGTATTACATGGAATTCATTGTTATTATTACAAAAAATAGCATGTCTGGAGTTAGATCAATAATTGTTAATTTAAAATTTCATCGACAATCCCGATAAATATATTTCCGAAGTTTACTAATATTTACTATCATCATACAAAAATTTAAACATTAAATATGAGTAAAATAAAATAAGTAATAATTATTACCAATTTTGATAAAATAATGCAATAACAAATAAATAATAAATAATGATTAAAAATAGATAAATAAAAATTAAATATAGAACATTTAAAAAATGGTCACAGAATGCCAAACATGCTCAATATTCGGCTTCGCAGAATGCATACAACAGTCCACGGAGAGTTTTGGAAATGATATTTATTCATAAAAACTATAATTACTAAAAAAATAAAATGAAAAAGAATTGTAAAACTTTTTATGTCGGTATGCCGTACAGTAAATTATTCAATTTTCGATATTTAAAAAACGAAGTTCTGACAGACATATGTGTGAAAGTCATTATTTTTGAAAATAAAATTAATTAAAAATACATTTCTAGGATCCTTTTTGGATGAGAAATCTCGTAAAATAAAGTTACATGTCATACCGAAAATTCGAGATAGGTTTTGGAGAAATTTAGCAAATAAAAGCGAATACAAATATTTCACTAGCATTAAATGAAAATAATAAATTTGTATGGTATTTGAATTTATTATTCTTTATTTATAATTTATTTTATGCTTTGCTCAAAAAATAATTTGAGTTGCGAAGAAATTTATTGATGGGCAATTGATTTAATATTTAATTACATTTTAATTCATTTAAGTTAAAATTTTCTACCATTTGTTATATCCAAGAGAATGATTGATTCCCCACTAAAATTATCTAAAAAGCATCCAATTTCTTTCTTTAAAGATTAGGGATAAACACCCACAAAAGATCATATATTCGCCTTTTAATATCAATCCAATAAGATTCAATAAAATCCATATAAATGAATATATCTATATTCTACCCCCTTTAACTTTGATCTTAATTCCTATTATCTAAATATCACAAATATTTCACAATGAATTATCTAAATATCACAAATATTTCACAATGAATTATCTAAAATCAAGTAAATTAAATTGGTCATTAATCCTAAATAATTTATAAAATCGATTGAAACTCGTTTAAGTTCAACAAAACCAGTTATAATTAAAAATAATTAAATCTTTTTTCTAAAGGTAAATGACTCTCCTCGAAATGTAAAATAAAATGATTTTATATTACTGTTCAATCCGCTTAACCAACTAGATCCCTTTAAAGATTAAATTCTCCTTAATATCCATCCATCTTTAAAGATTGGTTTTTAACGACAACTACTCGTAAAAGATTCTCCAATTAATACCAAGATCCATCTCCCTAAATTCCTTCAAATGATCATATTTTTTCCTTAACTGATATTCAACTGATTTAATCTCTAGAAATCTTCTTAAAATCATATGATAAATCCGAAATTTTGCCACAATAAAGATCAATTTATTTTAATGAACTGTTACGACACCCAACTTTCCTCTCTTAAGTTAATATTTCTCAAACTTTTGTCATCGATATCCTCACAATCAATACCTGTCGATTCCCATCGATACCTAAATAACCACTCAATATGAAAATCATTAAAACTAAAGATAACTCCCTCATATTTATCATTAAATTCCTTTTTAATTATATAAATCAGTCAAAATTATCAAAATCATGATAAGAACTTAGATAAAATCAAGATTAATCTAAATGGTAAAAATTATCACTTCATCATAAAATGGAAAGATAATTATTCTTTAAACGTTAACCTCATACTACTATTTTGTCAGTCATTCTACGTCTAGTTGCTTAAGAGGCCGACATCAATTTATAGGAAATTTAGAATAGTTAAATTTAATAAATCTATCGATTATGATATTTTTAATTAAAACTTAGATTTCTTACTTATATTTTATTTATTTTCATTAAATAAAGTGTGTTCATTAATTAATTAACAAAATAAACTTGATATACAATTAAAAATACAAAATTAAACTATATTATTTTCAATTCTTTTTTATTGATTCAACCATTTATTACAAATCATTTTAGTATGATTATTACATGTATTTTGAGTGCAACGTATACGACACTGGAATATTCTTCTTTCTGTGGTACATAAATGGCTTTGTTTACGTCGTTTTTTCTGATTATTTTCGCATTTGTTTCACAGGTTATAAAACTAATTGATTCTTTCAAGTCTTTGTTAGGTAAATTTTGATGCTGCCTTCGCTATAAATTCAGGTAAATTTAATGACTCACTACCTTTTCCAAAAATGTATTTCTTCCGTCGTTCTTTTTTATATTCTAATCTATATAAATATTTGTGTATATAAAATACACTGCCAATGCATTAATACTAGAATATCCATAAAATTTTCACAAGTCACTAATAGGTGCGAATTGATCATTGACAAGCCTTTCATATCTTTGTGTAATATCTTTAATTTTATCGAAAAATATTGATTATAAAGAAATATATATTCAAGATTTTGATAATGATTGTAGCGAATATTAATAAATCAAGGATTAATATTTTATTTGATAACATTATTGCATTGTGCTTCCATTTCTTCTTCTTCTTGTTCTGCATTTTGAATGAATTGAAACTCTGATTTTCTGAATATTTAAACAAAACATTTAATTAATTTATTAAATAAATAAATTAAATATTCTGTATTGCGCAGGCACTATATTAGCCCCAGCCAAAGTACGCGGAGCGTATCAAAAGATAAAGACGGCGATAATGGTGTAAGAAGTCACTGAAGATCATAATCTGAGAGGTATTGAGGGAGTATACGTGTTCGCCTTGAGGGGAATGGCGGATGTTTTTGAAGGGGTTTAACATTTGATGTGTCTGGTAGTGTTGTCGGTTGTTCCATGTCTTCGAATATGTCTTCGTTTATGTTAGAGTCTTTTGTGATATGGTTGTTTGGGATTTCGTCGTATTCAAGTTTGCAAAAGGCTGGTTTTAATATGGAAATGTTGATCATGACGTGGTTGTTGTCAATATCGAGATTTTTGTACAGCTTTATGATGCGAAACGGACCTTTGAATCTGGGTTTGAGGTTTGAAGAGTCGATAGTTTTCATCCATGTATGGGTTGCTGAGGAAAAGGACTGGGGTATATATGGTTTGTACGACGTGAAATATGCGAACGACGAATTAGTATCTAAGTTCAAAAAATGCTTTCGTGTTAGATTGATCTCGTCTAATGGTGAGTCATTGTAAAGATCGATAAGTTCATTGGGCATGAAAGTGTTGGATCCAACAAAAAGTTGTGAAGGAGACACGCCACTTGCACGATTGGGTGTGTTGTACCATCCTAGTAAAAATGAAGTTGAAGTTGAAAGTATTCTGAGAGATGCTTTCAAAGTCCGATGAGCGTGTTCGACGAGACCGTTTGTTTGCGGATGGTAAGAGCTGGTTCTTAAGTGTTTTATGCCGAGACTGGATGTAAGATGTTCAAAAAGATCCGATTCGAATTGTGCACTTTGGTCAGTGATGATAGAGGTTAGAATTCCATAACGTGAAAACCAGGTGGATACTAAAGCTTGTGCGACAGTGTGAATGGCGCAAGAATGGTGAATGGCGAGAAATGCTTCTTTCCGAAGCGGTGAGTGTAGGATTGGTCTGAGAGTGTTTTTATACATAGTATCATGATACAATAATAATAGTAATAATAATAATAATAATATTGTTGAGGATACATAAATAACAATTTATAAAGAAATAAATAAAATTATCTGAAGGGGGGAAGATTGCCATGACAAACGGGGAGATCTATAGAAACTCAGAAAAGAAAACGGAAGTAAAAAGAAATTAAAATGAGAAAGATAAAGTAAATAAAAGGAACCAAACAGGATAATAAAAACCAAGGTCAGTACTAATTAATTAGTACAAAAAGGAAAAGGAATTTTGAAATCGGGGAAAAAGGAAAACAACAATATCCTTATCTCGACAGCTTGCCAGTGATAACAGAATTAATGGAGAATGCGGTCAAACTAAAAAAAAGGAAAAAGGAAAATAACTTGACAACTGTCAGAGATAAAAATGAGACAGTCGGGGAAAGCAGGAGAAAGAAAATGGGAAAAACACTTGATTATCTGAAGTGCTACAAATTGACAAGGTATAAAAGGAGATGGCACAGCAGAGGCGGCAGAAGAAAAGATAGAGGAGAAAATTGAGAGAACACGTGGTAGACTTGTATTAGCGAAACAGTTTTGAGAAGCGATTGAGAAAACAATTTGGAAGAAATATTTGAGTAAAATTGAAGCAGAGAAACTAAAAAGAAAACAGAAATAAAAAAGAATCAGCAAAGAGTTCATTCAGTTGATAATAGAGTAAAGTTAGATGAGTAAAGCCAAGTCAAAATCAGAGAACAACCAGTTAAAATTACCAATTATTACACTCCTCGGTTGTGAGAGGTTTGACAAATCAAAGTTATACGAGTGTTCTATTCCTCACCATAGTGTTGTAATAAGCACGGTATAATAGTCAGCTTGTTGAGTCAATTGTATCATTGTGAAAATATTTGTGATATTCAATTAAGTTTCCAGTGTTAATTATTATTTGTGTGGCAGTCAAAGACACGCTTGGAGTCAGAGTTCTAATTCTATCACCAACTCAATAACCCAACAATATTAATGTTAACATTTACTCAGGTAAATCATGTAAAAGATATAGTATGCAGTCTGTAGTAGATTGTTGTATTTTTGATGTTATGTTTATTTTTGACAATAACCCAATTAGGCTTCGTTTTTTTCTTTCGAACATATGTTTTCCCGTAGAGTTTGAGGAATTAAATTATAAAACTATATAGCGATAATTTACAATGATAAATTATCGCTATAGTAAAATTACAAATAAAATAATAAATCGAAGAAAAAAAAATTGATAAAAAGACAGAATGAAACGACGAATTTGAAATAAGCATTTATCAGAGGATATCTAGAGTAATTTCTGAAAATCAAAAGAACAAATTTTATTCATAGAAGTATTCAAATTATTAATTTCAATTTCTCTCCAATTCCAGAAAACAAAATTTTATTCATAGAAGCATTCAAGTTATTAATTTCAATTTCTCTCGAATTCCAACAAACGAAATTTTTATTCATAGAAGTATTCAAATTCTTAATTTCAACTTCACTCTAATTCCAGGAACCAAAATTTTCATCTATAGAAGTATTAAAATACAAACCTTCGAACTGTCCCCAATCTCAAGGTTTTTAATTATTTTATAAATAAAAGTTGTAATTTTATATTATTGTCGTTATCACTCATTCAATTATTATAATTTTTTTTAACATACATACATTCACCCCAGCTGTCTCGAGACAGTTTATTTACTAGTGACTCGGCTGGGTTCTTCAAATTTCCTTACACACTCACGCACTTAACAACACAAATAAAACATATTCCATATAAATTGATATAATAAAGTATACACACTATCAGTAGTGCACACGAACATACCATCAAACACTGCAACACAGTCTATTTCACACAATTCAGAATGCCATTTAATTATGATGAAATATTATTGTTATAAGTTTGATAGCATAGAAAAGTTAGAATATATAGTTTTTTATAAGGGGAACTTTAGCCATTTAAATCAATTAGTTCTAACAAGAAAAAGCTATTTGCTAAAATATATAATAAAAACATTAATTTAGACAAAGATAAAACAATAGCTAATAATAATAATAATTATAATTATAATAAAAATAAATATAATAATAATAATAATGATAATAATAATAATAATAACAATAATAATAATAATAATAATATAATTATAATAAAAATAAATATAATAATAATAGTAATGATAATAATAAAAGCATGTCTTTTCTGATTTTGTTCACCTTTTATAAAAATATTGGTAGTAAATGAATGCAATTCTAATGAAATTGTTGATTATTGAATATATTTCAACAAAAAATGTTTATTTATTTATTTTTTCGAAATTTAGATTTCCATTTATTACATTTATTTTACAACAAATATTCACATAAATATTAGTAAGCCTCGAAAACATATTAGGAAAATCGTTGACGAATTCACAGTCATTAATGAATAAAGTATGTGATAAAATGACGAAAAAACAAAATTTACACTCCATATTTATGCTATTTATTCTGAGAAATAAATAATTAAAAATCTCAAGTATATTTGAAAATCCGTCTAAACTTATGAAATTTCGATTCTCGCAGCGCGTTAGATTGATTTGCACTTCTGTTAAATGCGTCATAAAATGTTCATTTTGAGGTGCTCTCGAATATTTCCTCAAAATTGAAGGTAATAAATAAATGTTGTCATTTGCATTTCCTATATTTTTGAATTTGTGGATATTTTATTTCCATGTGTAAATCTGATAATTATCATTTATTAATTTATTGTTTTACTGAATGGAATTCGTGACAGAATAACTAATGCGATTCATTAGAATGCTAGAATTGACTGTCCTAACAAGTAATGGTATTATATTTGCTTTGAATTTTATATTGGGAAAAACGTGAGGAATTCTATTTTAAAGAAACAAAATTAAAAAATCGATTTGATCTTATTTTAATAGTGAAATTTATATAATATATAAATTTTTTAATTTATTTTCATTTTGACAAAAGATCAAATATCGCTTTTAATAATCAATGTACATTTTCACCTTTTCTGTTGTATATATAAAACATAAAATATATGTTGAGATAAATAGCAAACTGAAGCATATAAAATTTCATTTGGGAAAATTTGAAATTGAAATTGAATTGAGTTTTAATTAATTTTCTTAATTGCTTGAACTACTTCATTAAATATTTATTTAATTCTATAGTATAAATTTTAATTCTTTTTGAAGGTTGCTTTCATTTTAATTCTAGTTTTACAATAATAATAATAATAATAATAATAATAATAATAATAATAATAATAATAATAATAATAATAATAATAATAATAATAATAATAATAATAATAATAATAATAATAATAATAATAATAATAATAATAATAATAATAATAATAAATAATGAAAATAAATAATAATAATTATAATTATGCATTATAAAATTACATTTTCGTTAATAACCTTTTTATCATAAAACTAATTAGAGTGAACAACTTTTAAAAATTATTATACTTTTCCATACCCTCCCTTAATTTAAATGAGTAAACGTAGAAAATTCATTGAAAATATCATAAAAGAAATTCCGGGAAAATAATAATGTCAATAATTACAAAACAAATTAAATAAATAATTAATCATTTTGCACCTTCAAATTTTCGGTTTAATTTTGTTAAATAAATTAATTGAAATAATTTCCTAATATTTTTTGAACAATTTCCCTACAGATTGTTTATTCATTTACGTAAATCAATCACTTGTGTCAAGAATAAATATTAACAAGAATTACTATAAATATGGAAATAAATTTTTCTATATTTAATTTATGTTTATTTCATTAAGATAGAAAAATTAAATAATTTCATTAAATGTAATTCTATTAATCATTTTTGTTTAAATTTAAAAATATTTAATTGATATTTATGTTGAATTGTATGGATTTTAATATATTTTGTGTTGATAAGAAAAGTCAAGTTTGCATAATCATATGGCTTTGCAAGCTGAGTCAACTATTTTTCTATCAATACACTAAATTATAAATCTTTTCCAGTCTCTTGGCAGATTGCTATTACGCTGTCAAGCTAGGTGATTTTGTCTCTATGATGAGGCTATTACACCTAATTCCGAAAGTTAAAAGTCTCTATAATACACGTTGATGTGTTCATCATTGGATGACTTACCATTTATGAGAATTATTTTCATTTCTACTTCATTTATTCAATTTTATTAATGGTTTAACAAGTAAGGTTTTTTAATTTAAGTAAATTTTAAGGCTTGAATTTTGAACTTATATAATTATGATATCATTATTCAAGCTCTTAAATATTATTTGTAGTCAGCATTTATAATATAAAATATTGATAATTATATTTCAGGTGTTTTTTAGTAAGTTTATGACATTTTATGAATTTATTTGGAATTATTTCAATAAAATGTAAGTTAGATATTATTTTAACTATAAATAAATAAAGTAATCACCAAACACATTTATTTTTTAAGACATTTAGGAAAGAAGCTGCGTATATGGATAAAATAGTTTTTTTAAGTTTTTGTAATCTTCTTTCTCCAGCATTGATTACACGAATTTTGTCATTTTCAGAAATTCTATGAAAATATTATTTTTTTAAATAAATTATTAAAATTTACGATTTTCGAAATTTTTTCTGCAATTCCAAAGATGTCGATGGAACTTGTTGAATATTATAAATGCTACCTTCAAACAAAGGCGTTTGACAAGAAATATCTGATATACTGTAAAATATTTTAATTATTTGTAATTAAATGAAAAAATTCTTACATTGTCAATTTTTCACCTTCGCAAAAATGTAGCGTTTCCAAAGAAATATCTGAAGATCTAAAGAAATATTAACTTCAAAAATATTTTATAAATAGATCTTACGATGTTCTGTCGTCCTTTTCTCGAAAACTCAAAGTAGAGTTGTCCGATTGAAAATCCAAAATTTTTTCCGCCATAAATTTTAATATATTAAAAATAATGATATGTTAACAATATTTTAATTACTTTTAACTTTCGGAATAAAAAACTCTATATACCCAATTCTGAAATTTAATAACCTCTATAATTCACGTTGGTGTGCACACCAGTTGAGGTGAGTCACCATTTACGTGAAAATGAAGTTATTCAATTTCATTTATTCAATTTATTAAAAATGGTTTTCAGGTAATTTTTTTAATTTCAAGTAACTTTTAAGACTTGGATTTTGATTTTATATAATTATGAGATCATTATTCAAGTTCTTAAATATTACATTGATAATTAAATTTCAGGTGTTTTTAGGAATTTTATGTTATTTTATGCATTTATCTGGAATTATTTCGTTTAAAATGTAAGTTAGATATATTTTGAACTAATTATTTTTTTTAATTCAATTAAATTCTTGGTAATTGTCCCCATTCTCAAAGGCATTAATAAGCCGAATTTTGTCATTATCTGTATATCTATGAAAATATTAATTTATTAAAATAATTTATTTAAATTTACGATTTGCGAATTTCTTTCTGTAAATCAAAAGATCTCGAAAGACCTTCTTCAATATTTGAAATGCTGCCTTCACACATACTATAAAATATTTTAATGTTTTGTAATTTAATGAATAAAACTTACATTTTATTTTCTTCTTTTTCTCTGAAGCTCAAGGTAGAGCTGTCGTAAATCTAAATTAAAAGTATTTTCTTGCATTTTTTAATAAGTTAGAAATAATTATATTTTAACGATATGTTAACAATATGTTAGCGGTTATTTATTTCGGAACAAAAACCTATATAAGAAATTTGCATGCATTTTTCATTGTGTTTTGCGTTGGTGTGTTCAATTATTTTTCTCTCACCTTCACAAATCCTACACCTAAATCCAGGAATATAAATGTTTCTATAATCTAAAAAAAAATCGATAAAATTATATTATAGCAACACACAAACTTACCTGTGTGCAAAAATTTAATGTTCCGAATGTTAAAAGTTTTATTATAGGAATTGAGAAAGTGACAGAAAAATAATTTTACATACAAACACAGCACACATAATATAAAATACATGCAAATTTAATATAGCTTTTTTATTCCGAAAGTAGAGAGTCATTAACATACTGTTAACATATCATTAATTTAAAATTATTAAAATTCATGGCTGAAAAAAATTTGGATTTTGAATCTGACAACTCAACTTTGAGTTTTCGAGAAAAGGACGACAGAACATCGTAAGATCTATTTATAAAATATTTTTGAAGTTAATATTTCTTTAGATTTTCAGATATTTCTTTGAAGACATTTCCATTTTGCGAAGGTGAAGATCTGACAATGTAAGAATTTTTTTATTTAATTACAAATAATTAAAATATTCTACAGCATATCAGATATTTCTAGTCAAACTCCATTGTGTGAAGGTATTCAACAAGTTCCATCGACATCTTTGGAATTGAAGAAAAAAATTCGAAAATCGTAAATTTTAATAACTTATTTTAAAAAAATAATATTTCCATAGAATTTCAGAAAATGACAAAATCCGTCTACATCGTCAAAGAGGCTATTGAAAATGAGCTGGATAAAAAAGATTACAAAAAATTAAAAAACAATTTTATCCATATACGCCTAAATGTCTTAAAAAAATAAATGTGTTTGGTGATTATTTTATTTCTTTTTAGTTAAAAATATATATAACTTACATTTTATTGAAATAATTCCAAATTCATAACATATCATAAAATACCTAAAAAAGCACCTGAAATTTAATTATCAATATATTATAAATATATTATAAATGCTGATTACAAGTAATATTTAAGAGCTTGAATAATGATCTCATAATTATATGAAATCAAAATTCAAGCCTTAAAATATACTTAAATTTAAAAAACTTACTTCTAAAACCATAAATAAAATTGAATTGAGAATGAAAAAATGAAATAAACATTCTCATAAATGGTGAGTCATCGATTGATGAACACACCAACACAGTGGCGTAGCTAGAGTACTTGCGCCCGGGGGCAGGGATATTTTTGGCGCCCTGGACTTACTATAAAAAATTTTTGTGATATTAAAATAGACATATGTAAAAACGCCAAATATAAAATGCATATTAATAAATTCTAAAATAATATTTTAAAAAAATATAAAATATAAAATATAAAAATATAACAAAACTAGAAAAAAACTGGAAAACAGAAAAATAAAATCCCTTTTTCATCTTTTATTTAAAAAATTTTCAATGCTTGGCTATATTTATATATTTTATATATATTGCGTTCAATCCGGCGCCCCAAAAATTGTGGCGCCCGGGGCAACTGTCACCCCTCGCCCCCACCTCGCTACGCCACTGCACCAACATGTATTATAGAGACTTTTAACATCTGGAATTAGGTGTTAGGTTTCCACCCGTTTCCACATGTTAAAAGTCTCTATAATGCATGTTGGTGTGTTCATCAATCGATGACTCACCATTTATGAGAATGTTTATTTCATTTTTTCATTCTCAATTCAATTTTATTTATGGTTTTAGAAGTAAGTTTTTTAAATTTAAGTATATTTTAAGGCTTGAATTTTGATTTCATATAATTATGAGATCATTATTCAAGCTCTTAAATATTACTTGTAATCAGCATTTATAATATATTTATAATATATTGATAATTAAATTTCAGGTGCTTTTTTAGGTATTTTATGATATGTTATGAATTTGGAATTATTTCAATAAAATGTAAGTTATATATATTTTTAACTAAAAAGAAATAAAATAATCACCAAAAACATTTATTTTTTTAAGAAATAATGGTTCCAATCGATTTTTTGGAGATTCCCAGTAATCTTCCAAAATCTTTATAATTTTCTCCATTTTCATATGCATTGATGAGACGGATTTTGTCATTTTCTGAAATTCTTTGAAAATATTATTTTTTTAAAATAAGTTATTAAAATTTACGATTTTCGAATTTTTTTCTTCAATTCCAAAGATGTCGATGGAACTTGTTGAATATCTTCACACAAAGGCGTTTGACTAGAAATATCTGATATGCTGTAGAATATTTTAATTATTTGTAATTAAATAAAAAAATTCTTACATTGTCAGATCTTCACCTTCTCAAAATGGAAATGTCTTCAAAGAAATATCTGAAAATCTAAAGAAATATTAACTTCAAAAATATTTTATAAATAGATCTTACGATGTTCTGTCGTCCTTTTCTCGAAAACTCAAAGTTGAGTTGTCAGATTCAAAATCCAAATTTTTTTCAGCCATGAATTTTAATAATTTTAAATTAATGATATGTTAACAGTATGTTAATGACTCTCTACTTTCGGAATAAAAAAGCTATATTAAATTTGCATGTATTTTATATTATGTGTGCTGTGTTTGTATGTAAAATTATTTTTCTGTCACTTTCTCAATTCCTATAATAAAACTTTTAACATTCGGAACATTAAATTTTTGCACACAGGTAAGTTTGTGTGTTGCTATAATATAATTTTATCGATTTTTTTTTAGATTATAGAAACTTTTATATTGTGGATTTAGGTGTAATAAAACTTTTAACTTTCGGAATATTAAATTTTTGCACACAGGTAAGTTTTTGTGTTTCTATATTATAATTTTATCGATTTTCTTTTAGATTATAGAAACCTTTAACTTTCGGAATTAGGTGTAATGTCATAAACAAAATTTTAATCGATAAATTAATTAGTTTGTAACATTGCAGTTCCTAACAATTTATAATTATAATATTCATATTTGGTTTTCTATACGCTACTTCTTCACATTAGGCTTTCTCTCTAAAAATATTGATTTTTCGATTTTTCAAAATTATATTTTTTATTATTTTTTGACTTTAAATTTGATTTTTGAATTTAAATTAATTTTGCAAGGATTTTATTGATTTTCACTTAACTTTCTGTCGATTTAAAGATTTTTGCACTCACTTACATAATAAATTTAATTATAATTAACCACAATTATTAATGAATACGATTAATAAAATTTCATTAAGCATTTAGATTGAAGTTTCTAACGAAATCCGCAGAATAATTATAATAAAAACGTTAAATATTTTAAATTTTCTGGTAATAAAATTTTGAACGCAAAATCATAAAAGAATTCCAATTTATATTTCCCATAGAAAGATCAAGAAATAAAATTAGGTGATTTATTTCCTTATCTGTCATTTTGAAATGTTAAATTGATAACCAAATTACTCTTCAGCTTGTTTTATTAAGAAATTTTATTTATTTATTTATTGTTTATTTACATCGATTTCCTTATTTTCTTTGATTCTAAAATATATTGTTTCAATTTTTCTCTTTTAAAATTACCTTCATATTGGTTTAAATTGACAAGTTATTCGATTACTAAAATGAAATTTTTCTATAAGGTTATGTATCAAAATCACTTCAAAAAGGCAGTGCCCTAAATTCGTGAATATAAAAAAAATTGATATCTTTACTGATTCATAGTCAATATTTTAATAAAAACAATACACACACATATATATATATATTGTATGACGACGTTATAGTAAAAAATATTTCAATGTCCTAAAGTGGACAGTCAAAGGTCTGAAATAAGTTGACTATATGAATAGATATTTACAAATAGAGAATAACACAAAAGACAACAGGGCAATATAGAATGGTTGTAAAGTTTGTACGAGTTATTAATCTATTTTTGATTTAAAAGATTAAATTAATTTTTTTGATATTATTTTATTAAGAGAATATATTTTAGTTATTTTTCAGTAAACTATTCATTCTCATATAATCTATATTTTATTAAACTGGTATAGGTATGATACTTATAAATAAAATTAATTAGTCTGCATTATCCAATTATAACAGAAAGTGTTTTTAATAAAATTATATATATATATATATATATATATACATATATATATATATATATATATATATATATATATATATATATATATATATATATATATATATATATATATTATATATATTTAAATAATATTGAATTTTAATCGTTAAACTAAATGAAATATAAAAAATTCACAATAATACTAAAATATATTATTTTGTAGTCGATTGGATGGTATTCAACGAGTGAGTTTTTCCATCTCCTAAAATATAATTTTGACTTTTTGTTAACTACATTATAATTTTCTGATTTTGAGTTGTTAATTTTACATAGTAACAATCTTTCTCATTAAATCGGAATTCCTGAAACCCCCTCATTTACTATAGAACTTGTGTGTACACCAACTACATTTATTGATGAATATTAATTTTCAGGAAAAATATGAATTAATATAACAAAATTAAAAAATTAATATTTGAAGTAAGAAAATTAATTAAAAGTTAAAAAAAAACTAAAAATTAATAATTTTCCAAGGAAAAGGAATATGAGAGAATGCAAATGATGAGACGAATTCGAACATAGTAATATAAAATCCATTGGAGTTCCAGACAAATTTATTAATGTAATTCAAGTGTAAAAAAATTAATTTAACTGAAACGTCAACCTGTAAAAATAAATAAATTAAAAATTAAATTGGTTCAGGTTCATTGTAAAGAGATAATTAAATGAAAATTTTGAAGAAGAGAGTTTCCTATAAAATGAGCTCTTGACTCAGGAATATTGCAATTCTCATTAAAGACTAAAAATAAAGTAAAATAAAGTGAAGAAACAAATATTAAAATGTAAAAGACAGCAAAAAAAAGAAAAGTATTTTTTTGAGTATTATCAGATTCGTTAAGTCATTTTACTAGAGGTCGTTTCTCATAGAGTTCACCTGCATAGATCAGAGTACGAAAGATTGCAAAGTATTAGATTCTCAAATATTTCACCCAACCATAAATAACTCAACACAAATCTATGTTAGTTACAATAATATTAAATTTATTTATCTTAATTTCTTTAAAAATTTTCAAATTTTCCCAAAATAATTTTTATTATGATCTTCTAGTTTCCCCAAACTTTCTTATATTTGTAATTTATAATTCAAAATGAATTGAATTTTCTTAACAATATTCATTTACGATATTATTTTTTCATTTTCTCTACAGTTGATAATAGACCTCTTGGGATTCATTTTTCAAACTTTTTATTCGCTATTTGTTTTCTATATAAATGTGAATATTTTCCTTAACTGTTTAAATAACGGTTTTTACTAGAGATTAAAGATATTGAAAGTTTTTATGTATTTATTCTGTGATGTCTTTATGTGTTTTATTTAATTTTTCTATCACCCTTACAATTTCTTGTTCCATGAAAATACAAAAATCAACAAGCGGTTAATTATATATTTCAATATAATTTAGTAAAATATAAGTTACATTTACACATGGTTATTAAATTGACTTAAATTGAGAAGTTATGCATTAGGAAATTTATAAAAGCACAAGATTTAAGGGTACTCATTTGCGGTTTGTGAGATAATTATCTAAAATTGCAGCTCCAATTGCATTTTTTTACTTTTAAAGTATTTTCATTTTTTATATCATATCTACCAACAAAATTTAAAGGATTAATTAAATTGAATCCAAAACAGAGGATACTCAAATGAACTTAAGGAGAAAAACTAATGTGAAATCAATATATATATATATATATATATATATATATATATATATATATATATATATATATATATATATATATATATATATATATATATATATATATATATATATATATATATATATATATATATATATATTAGTTTTTCTCCTTAAGTTCACTTGAGTATCCTCTGTTTTGTAAATAGAGTAAAAATAAACTTAAAATTACATTCTATCATGGCATAATAACATAAAAAAATTAGTAATATAAAATTCCTAGTAAAAGCTGCATACAAAAAATACTTTAAAAATACTTTCTCTGCAGCTTATACTCGGAATTTTACAGTAATTATATATATATATATATATATATATATATATATATATATATATATATATATATATATATATATATATATATATATATATATATATATATATATATATATATATATATATATATATATATATATATATATATATATATATATATACAATTGTAATATACTATTTACAATAATAAGTAACAAATAAGATGTTATGTATTTACGTACTACCGAAATCAGTTTGTGGTCCTCTCAGTCTAAATCTATTCTTTTATTTCTATTTCTATCTATCTATCTTGTTTAATAATTAATTAGCTTGTTGTCAGTTAAATAAATTCGAAAATATTAATAGCAGAAAATACTGGGTTATTACATAAGATAACAGTAAATCTCTGTTATATTTGTTGTGAAGACAAGATACAGTCTGTGAGAACTGATTGATCTTTTTGGCAATTTTTATCATTATTATTATTTATAATTATAAGAAATCAAAAGATTTATTATAAAATTTTATTTTAAATCAAGTATTGACTATTTTTCAATATTAAGCAACATTAAAAGACATATTTTAGTGTATTTTTAATTAATTTATCCGCTTGAGTCCAAGAGGTCATTGAAAATGATGTTGTTAAAAAACTAAAATTCGTAAGTTTTTGAGGCAAATAGCATGATCAGCAGAATCGTGCTGTCTAGGGCTCAAGCAGCAAATAATTGTTTTCGAATATATTTGTTTGGGTCTCTAAATCGCCGGTATGACGCATATAATATTTATAATTTTGTATGCATTTATCCGATTTTCAATTATTGCCTTTGAGGAAAATATGCAATGTCAAATTAAATCCGTTATTATATTCATTTGCTATTACTATTGCAATTATTATTTTGCTTTATGCAAATCTGCCTTAGCAGACAATCGATGTAGATTATAAAAAATATAATAATAAATCACAAAAATAATTAATTAGAAAAAATCAATATTGTTAGGATAAAAAAATAAATAAAAATTAATGAATAAGTAAAAATATTTTGATTACTAAATAAATACAAACCAACGATCATAATTAAAATCATCTATAAAAATAATTTCATTATCTCTAATTATTCATCAGAAAATTTGTGAAAATACAAAAATCATCAGTAAACAAATCATTATATCTATAAACAATTATCAAAAATAATTTAATACCCATACGGGAGATCTGGAAATTTATATCTTATTTGTACTTATATCTTATTCTTTAAATAAATGTCTTATGTGTTAAGGTGTTTTAATAATAAAAAAGTAATAATAATAAATACAATGTCAATGAAAAAGAAATCAGTGGTTAAATTTGAAAATAAAGTTCTAATAATAATAATAATAGTTAAATAATAATAATTATTATAATACATATTTAAATTTTTTATAAATTTCTTATTCTTATATTTTATAAAAATGTATATAAACCAAAGTTAGTTTGATATACTTTTTAAAAAGAAAATTTTTTGACAGCATTCTCTGTTTAAGATAAACTAGAATATTTCATGTTTATCTTAAAATATTACATAACAGAAAATTTCTACTCTCGTCACATAAATAAACCCAAAGTTCTGAATTTTAATTTTATAATATTCATAATTCAAAGTTTTCTCCATGGCACCTTGCTAAATGTCCAATTTTTGTCAATGTTAATAATAACAATTTATTTACATCTTAGAGTGCGAGGTCACGATATTTAATGCATGTTACACAAGTTTCAGTAAGAGTACTATTAAATTTATAATAATTTACATGTAGAACTATCATGATAAAAACGTAAATGAGGATGGAAAACATTGATATGATAAAAATAAAAAAAAACTATAGAAAGAAAGTCAGAAAACTAAGTAGTTATTTATTGAAAACCAAAACTGCAGAGGTAAAAAAATCAAAATTATTGACAAATAAAATGTCATAAAATACTGTGCAGTACTTCTGCAGTACTGAAATCCCAGATCCCAAAGCATTTTTAAGCATTTAATACATTTGTAGTATATATCAGAACTTCTCTGGAACAACATGTCACTACATGATTTAAACGGCTAACAACAGATAGTTGTTGTTTTTATTATTTAAATTTAAAGGTTGAGCTTTGAAAAAAGCAACAATACTGTTGGGTATTTTGTGCAAGTCGGTGTCACAGTATGACTTCTTGGACTCCTTTTTGAAATTTAGTTAAACAATCCAAAACAATAATCTTTATTCCAGACTAATATAATTACACTTTTTATCGATTACACTCTTTAATGAAACAACTACAACTTTAAACAACTCTTTTGCTCTGCACCTTTCAATATATTACCTTTCAATTACATTTCAATTATTAAAAAAAATATCATTATTAAGTAACATAATTTTATTTCGCATTTTTAATTATTTTTCAAAAGATTAAAATTGCTTTAGTATTTCTAACAAATGAAAATTAATTTTAACTATTAAATGAAAAAAAATTATTAAAATTTTCGAGAAATTTCAAGGAATGTCAATTATTGTAATTTGTTTTTAAAAGGCATTTTGAGCAAAACTAAAATTTTTAATCATAAATTTCAAATGAAAAAGTGTAATTATATTTCAAATGGAAAATGAAAAATTTTCAAGAAAAATCTTAAAATATTTTTTAAAAAAGATTGACTTCTAAATTTGAGTTGTAGCTTACCCAATAGGGAACCCAAATGTCAGATTAAAGGTTCAAATTATAGAAATAATTCTTAATGTTTAAATTGTCTACTGTTTGTAAATTTTAGGAGAAGTATGTCATTTAATAGAGGTTTGAAGAGTATTTGATTTATTTCAACAATCATATTTTGCCTCCAATTGTATAAGGCAACAACCAAAAACTGCATAATCAACTTGACTAGTATAAGTAATCGTGTCCGTTGCATAAATAACCGTAACGTAGAACTTATTTGTTTTAAATTTCCAGACAACAATATCAGTTGTAAGACCCCTTTCTCGATCTTCTTTCAATTTATCTAGAACCCATGCATATTTGAAAGAACCTTTTTCTATTTCTTGGACTTTTTTAAACCTTTTGATTGTTCTTTTGATGATACCTCGGCTTTTGTAGATAAATGACCACAAAAAGTAGATTCACCATTATTAATGTAAGTTTTATCATTGGGCATAGCATTTGGTATTACAATAATAAACGGGATTACCTTATATAGTTTAAACCGAGAGTGCTCAACATGCGGTCGTGAATGGCTGCGGTGCCCTGTTTTTTTCAAGATGTTTTCGAAAAAAGTCTTCATAAATATGTGAAATTAATATTATAGTACAAATTGCATTCTCTCAGTTTTTATTATTATGCATCATATTTCTGATATTTAGTTTGGTTAATTATTACCATTTCCGGGATAACAATTTATGGAATTTAATATTCAACTTCATTATAATATTTTATAATTTTTATTGTGACAACTTAGACCAAAATAAAGTAATAAGAAATTTAATCTGTCCACCATAAAAAAAGTATATGAAGAGTTTATCGGAAACATTAAATTTATGCAGAAATTTCTCAATCTATAGAAGTTAAAGGAGGACGGCAAGAAAGTACATACATAAATCATTAACTTGCTGACATAATAATATAAGCAGTGCAAAAACATTTGATTTTCAAAATAAAATAAATGATGAAGAGGATAGCATTATTTTACTGTTCCCTTTCTATGTTTCCAACCAAGATAATATTGCCACCCTTGAAAACTAGTTCTTTTCACTACATTTTATAATCATTCAAGCTTATCGTACTGTTGCCTTTTTCAAACTCAACCTTTACATTTAAATAATAAAAACAACAACTATCTATTGTTAATCGTTTAAATCCTGTAGTGATATGTTGTTCCAGAGAAGTTCTGATATATACTACAAATGTATTAAATGCTTAAAAATGTTTTGGGATCTGGGATTTCAGTACTGCAGAAACATAGGTCAATTAATCTTTTCCTATATTATGTGAAATAAAATTTTCATGAAGTGAAAAGAAATAAATTAGTATTGAAAGGTTTAAGGTGTAAAGGTATTAATGCACAGTATTTTAAGACATTTTATTTATCAATAATTTTGATTTTTTTACCTCTTCAGTTTTAGTTTTCAATAAATAACTACTTCGTTTTCTGACTTTCTTTCTATAGTTTTTTTTTCATTTTTATCATATCAATGTTTTCCATCCTCATTTACGTTTTTATCATGATAGTTCTACATGTAAATTATTATAAATTTATTATTTACAATTCATTATCTGAAGGTTTGTTTGTTAATAAAGTCTTCAATTTGTCGAAGGGTTCGGATTTAGATGCGTCACAAATATTTAGAATTTTGTTTCCTAAAGTTTGTAAAACTTCCGTTGTTAGCAATATCATAACTAGTTGTGCTCTTATACACTGAACCATGTGTTTGAAAGAAAATGAAATTTTAGTAAATTTTTGGTTATATTTATTATTATTACTATTATTATTATTATCCAAATTTTAATTAAATTATATAGTTTTACCAAACAAAATCTCCAACATTCTTATTAAAACATACATTTTTAAATGAAAAATTTGTAATAATTGCATTTGAATTCCTAAAATTCTTTTACAATAATTATTATAATCTCTTTATTACATTTATTATCGAATCATCACAAGTGGTTAAAAATGTATTTAATACTAAAATTCATAATTATTTTCAAATTTTCGTAATATATTCAGTAATAAATCTGTGATACCATTTGGTCTATGTTCTGATCTCGTATATCGTTTGACTTGCAATGGATGTAATGTCACATATATTGGAGAGGCTGATCGTTATCTCTGTTCACGAGTTCGAGAGCAAGCCCGATTGGCTGGAAACAATAAATATTGTTGACCATAATAACACATTTCCAATTTTTAAGTGCTATCTAAGATTTTCAAAAATTATTGACAGCACATTACTTGTGAGGCCTTGATGATAAAATCATTTAATCAAAAAATAAACATAAAAATGAATTAACCCCGTGTATTTTAAGGTAAAAAAATTTTTTTGGATTTCGTATATATAATTATGTATTTATTAAACATATAAAATAATTGGTTTTATCAGTTGTCAAACTATATTGGTATTTTTTTATTTATATGAATATATTACCATTGTTATTTAATAGTTTATTTAAATTAAAATAGTTAATAAAACGATTTACAAATATAAGCTTACAAAAACAGTCATTTGTTTTAATTATCCCAAATATTATATTTTAATATTATTATAAATTAATAATTATTTTTTTTAATATCAACCAATAATAAATATTTTCAAAGTAAAAAAACACGAATTTTGAAAATAAATATATTTTTTGATTTAATCTTGAAATAAATAACTTAAAATACTCTATTTCCAACTCTCCTTAATCTCAATTGACTGAGAAAAGACAAAATAATTCGTTTGACAGTTTCTCTAAAGGTTCCAAGAAAGCAACAGTAAAGCATGAAGTTGATGGAGAAATTAATAACTTGCATCGTATTTGTTATAATTTCTGCGTCATCATAAATTTTATTATTTGTTGATTTGGTTTCATTGTTTTCTTTATCATCTATCGTCGTTATGGAAAATATAATATGTTTTACGATTTCCGAAGGTGCCACCAAAATTAGAAAAGTAACAATAATAGATATTAATGTAATAGTGACTCTCATGTTGTTGGACGAGAAATTTTGAGGGTGTTCTTGACACAGACACATTTGGGAATCACCTCTTGACTCCGATTAAGAATTCTACACAAAGCCGAGTTTGTTGAATTGCTACAAGAAGAGGAATTTTGAGCCAACTTTACACGATGCGCCTTGGAAACGGTAAGAGTTAATCGGAAATTGAACACAAATAACAAAAACTAATGGAATAACATTTCCAAACAATATACCAGCTCCACGAAAGAAATGTTCCATTTCCGAAGAAAACGACGTTAAGTCCAATTGATGATAATAAAAATAGTCGTCGGAACAGTTTTTTCACAAGTAGTTGCATGTTGCTGCGAAATTGCGTATGGGATATTAAATAGAATTGATATGATGAACGTCACAATAATACAAATTCTTGTTTTAGTTAGTGTAATAAATGGACATGCGTTTAATGGATAACAAAACGGCAACGAATCTCTCAGTTGCCAATAACACAGTCAACCAAGTACTGGAAAAAATAAAAATATTGATAAAAATATAAAGAATACTTCGTGTAATAATAATAGAAATCAACTCGAATGAAAATCTGATGATGTGGAGACAAACCGGTCGGGAAAACAAAACAACAAACTAAAAGATCACTAATCGCAAGAGCTTTCAGGCATTGGTTTGCACTTTGAACTCGTCTGCCGAGAGTATTGCGTAACCGTTTTTCTGATAGGACTGCAAGATTTAGAATATTTCCAATTATTCCACACATTGTTATAATTGGAATAAGAATGGTGATAGCATACAAACGAAATGGTCGACGTTCTCCGGGTACACTGTACATTTTTCGCTGGAATTTCGAATTTCAAAGACTGACATTCTAAAATTTTCATTCCATTAATTCAACACAAACATATATAATTTAAACTTTTAAATGAGAAAATCCCGGACCAATGAAATCGGGAATGGTCACGTGAATAATTAAACAATTCCTGTCTAATTTTTTTTCATTTGAATTTGAGACTCGTGAGCAA